>CM065818.1:132999000-133277136 GCA_033398695.1 Orobanche coerulescens
TTCTATACTACATTCCCACTTTTGCATACATTCTCCACTTGTTTCTTTCATCTGTGTGTGCATCTATTTAATGTTACATGCCCACATGTATTTCTACACAATTCGAAATGGCAAACCGGGTGGGTCTCGTGTTGGTGGTCTAGGACTTTTAACCAATAGTTGCGCAAGTAACCTAAGGCATTATTTATATCTAATGAATGATTTTGTCTCTATGCTCGAACTAAGATTCTTCTCATCGTAGGTTGGTCTTAAATCTGGAAGATGAAGATTTTGTCAGAAAATTGTAGAGAATACACATGATAATTTGCGAGTAATGAAATAAAAACCATAAACTATGGTTGGCATATATGCTCAACTAATTATTTTGTTGTACCAATGCTTTTGCTCTCCCCCATGACCATGTTTTCAATATAAACTTAAATTTGCATATAACATGTCCATCTTTCTCCACCTTCCGAACTTGTGGTTTATTTTCATTGCTCTGCTGGATCGTGCATGATTGGTTAGTGCAAATTGTATCAAGCTTCTTTTAAAGTCGATTTGTGTATTTTGTCGGTAGGTAATTTCAGTTGTTTTCTAGAGCTGTTTGTATTGTTATTTTTCTTTCGGTTGAACCCAAATTAAACAAGGCTCTCGATTGTTTACTAATTTATATGTATTTTTATTGACAGTTGCGTTAGATCGGAAATTGTAACCGAATACGTGTACTACTGCGCTTTCTTGTCTTGGTATGTCATCCGGCCCTTTGCATGATATCTAATCTAATCTCTGAATCAGTGATTTCGTGGAGGAACCGAATGCTGCTTTCACATTAGAAAAATAAATAAACATACTTGAGCCATGAAGCCTATACTAATTCGATGAAATTGAAGTATTCAACGCACTTGTTATAAAAGGTTTTCCATTAGTGCTTCCAATTCCCTCCCCTGCGCAATAAGTCCTAGAACCATGACTTATAATTATCATTGGCATATTTTACTATAGCCAAAAAAAGGTGGGTAAAAAAATGGCTACAAAAGTGTCGAATGAATAAGTTAAGTAATTGTTAATGAATTATGAACACTGTAAAATATTTAGACGGTGAATAAGGAACAAAAAGATATGAATGGTAATCTGATATGAGTAAATAAAACTTAATAAATTATCTGCCATTACAAAGTATATGCTTTTAGTTTAAATACATTCCTAGAATGAAAATGTTAATTGCTAGTCATTGTCTCGTTTAAGTGGAAAATGTTTTGTCTGAACAGGCACATGATGGCTACCCCACCGATGTCAGATTCTTCCACTAGGTCTCGTTCCACTTCACCTCCACAAACCTCATCAAAAATGATCAGGAAGCCCACACGATGTAGGGATGTGACTAAAACACGTATGAATGGTAATAAGTTACCGCTTGACATCGATACGGTCACAGGAAAAACAAAAAGGACTCATAACGTGAAGTTGTCAAGTTATTTGGGGAAACTTGCTCGAGAACATATTTCCATTTTACATCCTACATGGAGACTTGTACCGATCATGATAAAGAGATGATTTGGTGGATGTTTTGGTAATTTCTATTCCTCGAATATTTCATTACAATTGAAAATAATTTGTTTCATATCCAATCATTCTCGGTTATATATTTTTATTAAATGTAGAACAACTTCGATATCGCGAACGAAAAACAAAGAAAGGAAAAGATTCTACAGTCGGTGGGCGTAAAATGGAGACAATTTAAATCATACCTGTCTAGGGCATGGGTGTTCGGAGGTTACAAGAACATGGATCCTTGTTTGAAGTATAATATCTCCTCGGATGACTGGGATGAATTTAAAAAAAGTCGATTAGACCCGAATTGGGAGGTAAGTAATTAAATCTCATCCGAGTCAATATTAGTATAACTTCAGAAAAATTATTCATTGTACTTGTATTTACTTTTTCACTACTCTTCAAATTTAAAAGGAGTAAATGTTTTTATTGCTACTGAGTGTGTGTTATTACTTCACATCTCGTTTTCGAGTATGTGCAGAACAGAAAGGCAGATTTCGTGGTGGAGCAGTGGTTTGGAAAGCACATTTACACCAACAGTAGTGCTAGTTCATGAGATTTTGAACAGGCTGTGTGGGTGGGGGTAGAATATATAATGTGTTGTAATATAAACTCAAAATTTACACTCATTTACACTCAAAGGTTGTAATATAAACTCAAAATAAACTCAAAATTTTGAACAGGTTGTAATATACATTTACACCAACAGTAAATGTGCTGGTTTGGAAAGCACATTTACACCAACAATAAACTCAAAATGGATATATAAACAAAATAGAATATATAAACAAAATAAACTCAGTGTTGTAATTGTGTGTGTGGGTGGGGGTAGGGGTAGGGGTAATGCTAATGGAGTCCTTTTCTCATGTCTGACTACAAAATTGATTACATGTACTATATATAAGTGGGGAAAAAATGTTATGCTAATTCTCATGTCTGACTACAATGATGTCTCCTAACAATCTTGTTCATGCCGCAAATAATATCCAACGTGTTGTTCATGAAGTAGTATAACTCAGTGTTGTTCATGCTGTAAATAATATATTTTGTGCTTTATAATTATTACAGATAAAGAGAAGTAAGGCACAAGAAATTCAAAAATTGAACAATTGCCCTCACACTATGTCTCGTGGTGGTTATGACCTTGTGGATGAGAAGATCATGGCCGAGAAATTAAAGAAACGACAAGAAGAAGCATCACAATCTGGTTCTGATGCGGTTGTTGATCCTCCTTCTCCTCCTACTCGACACCAGAGATGGAAGCGAGGCCGCATAAGAAAATCGGGCGAGATGATTACTGACGCAGCACGTGAAATTGCAAAGAGGATTGTAAGTTTTCAAATATGTTTAGTTTAATATTCGCAGTGATCAGTGTTTTCAGTTGCGTTGCGTAGGTCTGTAGCGTTTTTTCAAATATGCTAATGTTGTTTTAATGTTGGTGTAGGATGATTTGGAGGAGGAGTGTTCACAAGGTTCATTTGTTCCCCATGGACGTGATGACATTCTTAGTAATGCAATTGGGCGACAAGAGCACCCAGGTCGTGTTCGTGGTGTTGGATCTGGTATAGGGATTCGAGAATATTTTGGATCACGTTCATGTGGGTCGACTGCACCCGACCAATCAATCCCGAGTTTTTGCAAAGCCTCACACGTAAGATCACGATGGAGGTTACGCAGAATTTGATGAAGCAATTCGGTCCGGCGTTGGCATCCGTAGGAGCAAATTCACAACCACCTCCGCTACACCTCTTGGACATCTTAGCACGAACGCGAGTTGTCCGCTCCTAATGATCGCTCTTTAGGAGAGGCTCACATCGCCAATGGCCGGTGTGGTTTATATATTGATGGTCAACCCTCCGCCTAGTGGCCCTAGGGAGAGTTCTCGAGGTGGTTCAACCATACATGGTGTGATCTTGTCTGACGATTTGGTTAGGGTGACAGTTGAGGATGTTCGAAATGCCGATGCTCGAGTCCCTATTCCCACTTCGGAGGTTAGCATAGTGGGAGAGGCCCTAGGTGGTTTTATTGCATGGCCGAAACGTCTTGTCAAGGCTATATCTAGCGAGGTGCTATTTCTTTTCAAGAAAAGGTTATTATAATAAATGTGTGAATTAAAGATTGCGTGTTGACAGGTTTATTATTTAGGATATTGAGCGACAACAGAAGCGGGTTAATAAAGTTGAGGGACCAACGCTTATAGATAACCCGATGGGTGAATTGCTTAAGGTTACTGCATCCATGTAGGGTAACCCTATGCAGTGGTGTGGGATTCGAGTCTCTTTGGTGTTGAGCATGATGTTCCATTATACCTTTCCCACATCGACGTTTTGGGGATATTACGGCAATGTGTGGTGAGCATATCGATTATACGATTACGGATCTTGTAAGTTCTAAACTTTTAAGTTTTATTAGGTAATTCATTGCTTTTACAATTTATGATAGCAATATTATTTAAGTAAAATTTATTTGAACACATTAGGTTGCTACATAAGTTAAGTATGGATATGGGGAATGATGATGTGTACGGATTTCTTGAGCCCCAATCTATACAATATATGGGGAACAAAGAAAATGAAGTCTCCAAGTATATTCAAACATATGCGGGAATCAAACAAAAAGATTTACTTAGGAGCTTATCATCATGGGTAAGTACGGTCACCACATAATCAATTTAATTATAGTAAAAGTTTATATTTCATTTGTAAAAATATTTTACCGTAATGTAGGAATCATTGGCAACTCTTAATAATTATTCCTAACGAAGCGTTGGGTCATGTGGCTTTGTTCACTACATGCTAGGCCAGACGCCGCTATGAAAGCCATAGTACATAGGTAAGTTTAATATGTAATTTTAGTATTTTTAGTTTAATTTGTTTGTATTTGTAAATTACTTTAATGAGAATTGTCATCAAAACCAGTGTCGTGAGCCCTTTTAAAATGCTTGGTGGTATACACAACAATAAATCGAAGCATAACCTTATTTGGCTTTATCCAAAAGTAAGTCATTTTAGATTCAATTTAAAAAGTTTTACATGATGCTGTAATTTTTTTTAAATTCAACTTTAAATTTAATTTTGTAGTGTAATAAACAAGTCGGATCTTGGGAATGCGGATATTACGTTATGTATTGGATGTTAACTATTATTCGAGCGAGTGTCAAGAACAGTTAGCAAGAGGTATTTTTTTTTTAAATAGCCACAACTTTTATAATCCTTATTTGGTTATTGTACTATTCTTCATTATTTTTTTTATTCAATGTTCTAGATATTTAATGACACTAGTGCACTTCCTCAAACGAGCATTGAAGAGATCCGTACTCAGTGGGCCAGACATTTTTTGGAATATAACAGATGAGTATGTACTTTTTTTTTTGTTGGAGATGATATGATGATACGACTTTACAATACTGGCAGTCTATTTGTTCAAACTTGTTGAGTCATCCCTCTCTTTACTATATGTGGAACCACTCTGTGTTCTTTTTTCTGCAAGTTGATATTCTCATTTCGACACTGTGTTTATTTTTATTTCCCTGAAGAATCATTTTTTCTGGGACAGTATATAGCTTACTTTTTTAATTTAATATCCTCCGCATAGGTGGCACCACTAAGTTGGGCTGAATGGACTGTTGTTCTATATCTATCTTTTCTTGTAAGTATGTGTTCTCTTTAAAATGAAGAAAGAATGAAATTGCTTTTGTGTATTTTGTTTGTGTCAACTAGAGATGTACTTTTCTCCCTCATTTTTTGACATCATGGTTCACGTAATTGTTCATTTAGTAAGAGAGATAAGAGAGTGTGGCCCTGTTTATTTTCGATGGATGTACCCAATTGAACGATACATGAAAATCCTGAAAGGGTATACAAGAAATCCAAATCATCCTGAAGCATCCATTGTTGAAAGGTACATTGCAGAAGAAGCCATCGAGTTTTGTACAGACTACATGTCACAAGCAGAAGGTGTAGGGTTGCCGAAGTCTCGTCATGATGGAAGATGTGGAGGTAAGGGTACACGGGGTTTGAAGATTAAAACAAAGAGTCGCGAGGAAGTGCTTCAAGATCATTTGTATATATTGAATAATACTGATGAGGTTCTTCCTTACATGTCTACTCATAAGGCTCTTGTGAAGTCCAAAAATTCTCGGATGAGTGAAAAATGGGTGTTGACCGAGCACAACAAGACTTTCTTGAAGTGGTTTAAAGAAAAAGTTAGTCTTGATGATAGTGCTTCTGATACATTGAAATGGCTAGCACATGGGCCTAAGTTTTATGTCATAACATGGAGTGGGTACGACATCAATAAGTTCTCATTCTACACTAAGTCACAGGATGACAGGAGTACTGTGCAGAACAGTGGAGTTACTCTTCAAGCTGAGTCCATGCACTTTTCTAGTTCAAAAGATAAAAATCCTATTATGGCTTGCACAAGTTACTTTGGAGTTATTGAAGAGATTTGGGAGGTTGATTATGTTAAATTTAGAATCCCTGTTTATAAGTGTAATTGGGCTGATAATAACACTGGTGTACAAGTTGATGAATTGGGATTTACATTGGTAGACCTTCACAAGGTTGCTTATAAAGACGAGCCTTTCATCATGGCATACCAAGCAAGACAAGTGTTTTACATAAATGACCCATGTAATCAAAGATGGTCGGTGGTTCTTCAGGGCAGAAGCGTAGACGTGTCTCATGAGAATGAATATTCAATGTTCGATAACTATGATACTCTTTCTTTCTCAACACGCATACCTCCCATTGATGAAAATGAAACGGATGGTATGCATGCCACTCGTAGTGATCATGACGAAGGCATATGGGAGAACGTTCATATATAATTTTAAGTACATTTCCTTAATTTATCTTGTTGAATTGTAAGGGTTGTTATTTTTTGAACTATATGTCTTGTCTACAATTAGCCCATAGTAAAAAGATTGGATGTTATTCTTTGTTTTTCCATTATCATCCGACAAAACCAAGCCGCACAACAAAAAAATTAGTATTGTTAAGTTTCGATTCTAGATAAAAAAAATAAAAATATTAACTTAAATTTCTAATAATGATTGTGAATTAACAAAGATGGCTTACCCAATGCTGTTTTAATATACGACACTTGTAAGCTTAAGTGGATTATTATATTTATCAAGAGAATTTTCATGAGCTGGGATGAGATGTCTTTTAGCCCGTATGACTTCGAATGCCATTTATTTTCTGGCCAATGAACATACCATTTAGTATCACTTAGCCAGATGCCTTGTTCCCATTATGAGTTGTTCAAAACTCATAGCACACCCCAAGTCGCAACGCAACTAATACACCATATGTA
Organism: Orobanche coerulescens; assembly: GCA_033398695.1. Lineage (NCBI taxonomy): Eukaryota > Viridiplantae > Streptophyta > Magnoliopsida > Lamiales > Orobanchaceae > Orobanche > Orobanche coerulescens. The sequence continues at coordinate 133,005,853 of CM065818.1, forward strand.
TCTTTTCACTTACACGCCCATATACCCAAGTAGTGATGCACTTAGAACAGATGCATTATATGTTTCACATGATGGACACGGTGCTGCATATACCTTAAGCATATCATTTTGTGCAATCAACATCTGATCTCGCTCTTGCAATTGTTCCAGAGCAATCTGAGCGTTAAGTTGGTCCGATCTGCTTCTGTTGATTTCCGAAATACATCTAATAATGAAAGGAATGTGACTTTAATGGAAAAACACTAACTCAAGTTCGCACGGAAACACTAGTTTCCAATCAATTGTACAGACTTGAACAAGCTGTATATTATTTAAATGTGTATCACCTTTCTCTTTCTTCAAGTTGATCCTCAATCGATTCCTCGTAGAGAATTTCTTGTTTCTAGTCACATAATATATGTGTAAGCCATGTAGACAAATTGAAAGAATACAAAATTAAAGTTCAGATGAAGAAGAAGAAGAATCACAAGACAGATCTTCCGAAAATTATACCATTGCAACAAAATCTTGTCTATGATGTTGAGCCTCCTCAATTAGCTTTTGGAGTTGTTGATGATCAACTATATCCTACAGGAAACCAAAACACGGTTTTGCATATTAGATTAGAAAAGAAATTATGGGTCAATATTATTGCAAAGCTAGCTTGAACTTACAGCGTAATTCGAGATATCCAATTTAACACTGAGTAAATCACGCATGACGTCGTGTGTCATGCTTTCAACTGTGGCCAGTCTAGTATTTAGCATACACACCTGATGCATAGAGGAACACATCTATCGTTTAAATTGGATCCACAAAGAAGTAATGCATTAATCATGAAGAGCAGAGATAGATGCCGAGGCCAACAAAAATGACATGTATATCAATGTGTCGTAGACATAATTTTGCAATTATAAAGGAAATACCTTGTAGCACATCGAATTTCATATCTATCAACAAGGACTTGTACTATTAAGGTAAGTAAGCAGGGACCTAAATACTCAAGTTTGATGGTTGAAACGGTTCATTTACCTCTTTATATCTGTTGGCCGCCAGTGCCTCTAGCTCTTCTATACGGAGTCTAGCACTTGATAATTCCTGATCCTTTTCTTGATTCATATGCTGGACCAGACCAGCAATGCATCTGAAAGGTGAACTTGAACCCCTTGTCCTTGCAGGTCTGTCTAAGGTTGATGCAGTGGATACATTTGATACATCTGTTTTAACTTCGTGAACCATTGCTTCCAAATTCTTATACTGTTCATAAGACAATAAATTGATAGTAATTAACAAAGAATTATATTATCCAACAAGCACCAACTACCAGTCAGAACAAATGTATGTTCTTCTCGGAAGATCGACCATTATATCACAAACATTTCACTCATTTCCAAGTTTGTAGACCAAATTCACAATTCTTTTGAGCGAACATTCCAGGATTTTCTTGAATTTTGACTTACTATATGTATCTTTTCACTTACTATAAGTTATTGTAGAATATTCACCGGCAACCGAGGTAATCTTTATTCACCGACTTTTGGTAGTCTCCTGATTCTATACTACATTCCCACTTTTGCATACATTCTCCACTTGTTTCTTTCATCTGTGTGTGCATCTATTTAATGTTACATGCCCACATGTATTTCTACACAATTCGAAATGGCAAACTGGGTGGGTCTGCTGTGTTGGTGGTCTAGGACTTTTAACCAATAGTTGCGCAAGTAACCTAAGGCATTATTTATATCTAATGAATGATTTTGTCTCTATGCTCGAACTAAGATTCTTCTGCTACTGTAGGATGGTCTGTTAAATCTGGAAGATGAAGATTTTGTCAGGAAAATTGTAGAGAATACACATGATAATTTGCAGGTAATGAAATAAAAACCATAAACTATGGTTGGCATATATGCTCAACTAATTATTTTGTTGTACCAATGCTTTTTCTCTCCCCCCCGCCCCAGCCATGTTTTCAATATAAACTTAAATTTGCATATAACATGTCCATCTTTCTCCTGCTTCCGAACTTGTGGTTTATTTTCATTGCTCTGCTGGATCGTGCATGATTGGTTAGTGCAAATTGTATCAAGCTTCTTTTAAAGTCTGATTTGTGTATTTTGTCAGTAGGTAATTTCCAGTTGTTTTCTAACAGAAGCCTGTTTGTATTGTTATTTTTCTTTCAGTTGAACCCAAATTAAACAAGGCTCTCTGATTGTTTACTAATTTATATGTATTTTTATTGACAGGTTGCGTTAGATACTGGAAATTGTAACCAGATACGTGTACTACTGCGCTTTCTGACTGTCTTGGTATGTCATCCGGGGCCCTTTGCATGATATCTAATCTAATCTCTGAATCAGTGATTTCGTGGAGGAACCGAATGCTGCTTTCACATTAGAAAAATAAATAAACATACTTGAGCCATGAAGCCTATACTAATTCGATGAAATTGAAGTATTCAACGCACTTGTTATAAAAGGTTTTCCATTAGTGCTTCCAATTCCCTCCCCTGCGCAATAAGTCCTAGAACCATGACTTATAATTATCATTGGCATATTTTACTATAGCCAAAAAAAGGTGGGTAAAAAAATGGCTACAAAAGTGTCGAATGAATAAGTTAAGTAATTGTTAATGAATTATGAACACTGTAAAATATTTAGACGGTGAATAAGGAACAAAAAGATATGAATGGTAATCTGATATGAGTAAATAAAACTTAATAAATTATCCGCCATTACAAAGTATATGCTTTTAGTTTAAATACATTCTTAGAATGAAAATGTTAATTGCTAGTCATTGTCTCGTTTAAGTGGAAAATGTTTTGTCCGAACAGCACATGATGGCTACCCCACCGAGGTCCGATTCTTCCACTAGGTCTCGTTCCACTTCACCTCCACAAACCTCATCAAAAATGATCAGAAGCCCACACGATGTAGGGATGTGACTAAAACACGTATGAATGGTAATAAGTTACCGCTTGACATCGATACGGTCACGGGAAAAACAAAAGGACTCATAACGTGAAGTTGTCAAGTTATTTGGGGAAACTTGCTCGAGAACATATTTCCATTTTACATCCTACATGGAGACTTGTACCCGATCATGATAAAGAGATGATTTGGTGGATGTTTTGGTAATTTCTATTCCTCGAATATTTCAGTTACAATTGAAAATAATTTGTTTCATATCCAATCATTCTCTGTTTATATATTTTTATTAAATGTAGAACAACTTCGATATCACGAAAGAAAAACAAATAAAGGAAAAGAATCTACAGTCGGTGGGCGTAAAATGGAGACAATATAAAACATACCTGTCTAGGGCATGGGGGTTCGGAGGTTACAAGAACAGGGATCCTAGTTTGAAGTATAATAACTCCTCGGATGACTGGGATGAATTTAAAAAAGTCGATTAGACCGAACTGGGAGGTAAGTAATTAAATCTCATCCGAGTCAATATTAGTATAACTTCAGAAAAATTATTCATTGTACTTGTATTTACTTTTTCACTACTCTTCAAATTTAAAAGGAGTAAATGTTTTTATTGCTACTGAGTGTGTGTTATTACTTCACATCTCGTTTTCGAGTATGTGCAGAACTGAAAGGCAGATTTCGTGCTGGAGCAGTGGTTTGGAAAGCACATTTACACCAACAGTAGTGCTAGTTCATGACAGGCTGTGTGGGTGGGGGTTGAATATATAATGTGTTGTAATATAAACTCAAAATTTACACTCATTTACACTCAAAGGTTGTAATATAAACTCAAAATAAACTCAAAATTTTGAACAGGTTGTAATATACATTACACCAACAAGAAATGTCTTTGGTTTGGAAAGAAAATTTACACCAACAATAAACCCAAAATGGATATATAAACAAAATAGAATATATAAACAAAATAAACTCAGTGTTGTAATTGTGTGTGTGGGTGGGGGTTGGGGTAGGGGTAATGCTAATGGAGTTCTTTTCTCATGTCTGACTACAAAATTGATTACATGTACTATATATAAGTGGGGAAAAAATGTTATGCTAATTCTCATGTCTGACTACAATGATGTCTCCTAACAATCTTGTTCATGCCGCAAATAATATCCAACGTGTTGTTCATGAAGTAGTATAACTCAGTGTTGTTCATGCTGTAAATAATATATTTTGTGCTTTATAATTATTACGATAAAGAGAAGTAAGGCACAAGAAATTCAAAATTGAACAATTGCCCTCACACTATGTCTCGTGGTGGTTATGACCTGGTGGATGAGAAGATCATGGCCGAGAAATTAAAGAAACGACAAGAAGAAGCATCACAATCTGGTTCTGATGCGGTTGTTGATCCTCCTTCTCCTCCTACTCGACACCAGAGATGGAAGCGAGGCCGCATAAGAAAATCGGGCGAGATGATTACGACGCAAAGACGTGAAATTGCAAAGAGGATTGTAAGTTTTCAAATATGTTTAGTTTAATATTCGCAGTGATCAGTGTTTTCAGTTGCGTTGCGTAGGTCTGTAGCGTTTTTTCAAATATGCTAATGTTGTTTTAATGTTGGTGTAGGATGATTTGGAGGAGGAGTGTTCACAAGGTTCATTTGTTCCCCATGGACGTGATGACATTCTTAGTAATGCAATTGGGCGACAAGAGCACCCAGGTCGTGTTCGTGGTGTTGGATCTGGTATAGGGATTCGAGAATATTTTGGATCACGTTCATGTGGGTCGACCAGACCCCAGTCAATCAATCCTGAGTTTTTGCAAAGCCTCACACAGAAGATCACGATGGAGGTTACGCAGAATTTGATGAAGCAATTCGGTCCGGCGTTGGCATCCGTAGGAGCAAATTCACAACCACCTCCAGTTACACCTCTTGGACATCTTAGCACGAACGCGAGATGTGCTGCTCCTAATGATCGCTCTTTAGGAGAGGCTCACACTGCCAATGGCCAGTGTGGTTTATATATTGATGGTCAACCCCTCCGCCTAGTGGCCCTAGGGAGAGTTCTCGAGGGTGGTTCAACCATACATGGTGTGATCTTGTCTGACGATTTGGTTAGGGTGACAGTTGAGGATGTTCGAGATGCTGATGCTCAGGTCCCTATTCCCACTTCAGAGGTTAGCATAGTGGGAGAGGCCCTAGGTGGTTTTATTGCATGGCCGAAACGTCTTGTCAAGGCTATATCTAGCGAGGTGCTATTTCTTTTCAGTAAAAGGTTATTATAATAAATGTGTGAATTAAAGATTGATTGTTGACATGTTTATTATTTAGGATATTGAGCGACAAAAGAAGCGGGTTAATAAAGTTGAGGGACCAACGCTTATAGATAACCCGATTGTTGAATTGCTTAAGGTTACTGCATCCATTTATGGTAACCCTATGCAGGTGGTGTGGGATTCGAGTCTCTTTGGTGTTGAGCATGATGTTCCATTATACCTTTCCCACAGCGACGTTTTGGGGATATTACACGGCAATGTGTGGCTGAGCATATCGATTATACAGTTCTGGATCTTGTAAGTTCTAAACTTTTAAGTTTTATTAGGTAATTCATTGCTTTTACAATTTATGATAGCAATATTATTTAAGTAAAATTTATTTGAACACATTAGGTTGCTACATAAGTTAAGTATGGATATGGGGAATGATGATGTGTACGGATTTCTTGAGCCCCAATCTATACAATATATGGGGAACAAAGAAAATGAAGTCTCCAAGTATATTCTGAAACATATGCGGGAATCAAACAAAAAGATTTACTTAGGAGCTTATCATCATGGGTAAGTACGGTCACCACATAATCAATTTAATTATAGTAAAAAGTTTATATTTCATTTGTAAAAATATTTTACTGTAATGTAGGAATCATTGGCAACTCTTAATAATTATTCCTAACGAAGCGTTGGCTGTGTGGCTTTGTTCACTACATGCTAGGCCAGACGCCGCTATGAAAGCCATAGTACATAGGTAAGTTTAATATGTAATTTTAGTATTTTTAGTTTAATTTGTTTGTATTTGTAAATTACTTTAATGAGAATTGTCATCAAAACCGATTAATCGTGAGCCCTTTTAAAATGCTTGGTGGTATACACAACAATAAATCGAAGCATAACCTTATTTGGCTTTATCCAAAAGTAAGTCATTTTAGATTCAATTTAAATAGTTTTACATGATGCTGTAATTTTTTTTAAATTCAACTTTAAATTTAATTTTGTAGTGTAATAAACAAGTCGGATCTTGGGAATGCGGATATTACGTTATGTATTGGATGTTAACTATTATTCGAGCGAGTGTCAAGAACAGTTAGCAAGAGGTATTTTTTTTTTAAATAGCCACAACTTTTATAATCCTTATTTGGTTATTGTACTATTCTTCATTATTTTTTTTATTCAATGTTCTAGATATTTAATGACACTAGTGCACTTCCTCAAACGAGCATTGAAGAGATCCGTACTCGATGGGCAGGACATTTTTGGAATATAACAGATGAGTATGTACTTTTTTTTTGTTGGAGATGATATGATGATACGACTTTACAATCTTGTGATCTATTTGTTCAAACTTGTTGAGTCATCCCTCTCTTTACTATATGTGGAACCACTCTGTGTTCTTTTACGCAAGTTGATATTCTCATTTCGACACCTTTGTGTTTATTTTTATTTCCACTGAAGAATCATTTTTAAGGACGTATATAAGCTTACTTTTTAATTTAATATCCTCCGCATAGGTGGCACCACTAAGTTGGGCTGAATGGTACATTGTTCTATATCTATCTTTTCTTGTAAGTATGTGTTCTCTTTAAAATGAAGAAAGAATGAAATTGCTTTTGTGTATTTTGTTTGTGTCAACTAGAGATGTACTTTTCTCCCACATTTTTTGACATCATGGTTCACGTAATTGTTCATTTAGTAAGAGAGATAAGAGAGTGTGGCCCTGTTTATTTTCGATGGATGTACCCAATTGAACGATACATGAAAATCCTGAAAGGGTATACAAGAAATCCAAATCATCCTGAAGCATCCATTGTTGAAAGGTACATTGCAGAAGAAGCCATCGAGTTTTGTACAGACTACATGTCACAAGCAGAAGGTGTAGGGTTGCCGAAGTCTCGTCATGATGGAAGATGTGGAGGTAAGGGTACACGGGGTTTGAAGATTAAAACAAAGAGTCGCGAGGAAGTGCTTCAAGATCATTTGTATATATTGAATAATACTGATGAGGTTCTTCCTTACATGTCTACTCATAAGGCTCTTGTGAAGTCCAAAAATTCTCGGATGAGTGAAAAATGGGTGTTGACCGAGCACAACAAGACTTTCTTGAAGTGGTTTAAAGAAAAGTTAGTCTTGATGATAGTGCTTCCGATACATTGAAATGGCTAGCACATGGGCCTAAGTTTTATGTCATAACATGGAGTGGGTACGACATCAATAAGTTCTCATTCTACACTAAGTCACGGGATGACAGAGTACTGTGCGAGCAGTGGAGTTACTCTTCAAGCCGAGTCCATGCACTTTTCTAGTTCAAAAGATAAAAATCTATTATGGCTTGCACAAGTTACTTTGGAGTTATTGAAGAGATTTGGGAGGTTGATTATGTTAAATTTAGAATCCTGTTTATAAGTGTAATTGGGCTGATAATAACACTGGTGTACAAGTTGATGAATTGGGATTTACATTGGTAGACCTTCACAAGGTTGCTTATAAAGACGAGCCTTTCATCATGGCATACCAAGCAAGACAAGTGTTTTACATAAATGACCCATATAATCAAAGATGGTCGGTGGTTCTTCAGGGCAGAAGCGTAGACGTGTCTCATGAGAATGAATATTCAATGTTCGATAACTATGATACTCTTTCTTTCTCAACACGCATACCTCCCATTGATGAAAATGAAACGGATGGTATGCATGCCACTCGTAGTGATCATGACGAAGGCATATGGGAGAACGTTCATATATAATTTTAAGTACATTTCCTTAATTTATCTTGTTGAATTGTAAGGGTTGTTATTTTTTGAACTATATGTCTTGTCTACAATTAGCCCATAGTAAAAAGATTGGATGTTATTGCTGTTTTTTCCATTATCATCCGACAAAAAACCAAGCTGCACAACAAAAAAAAATTAGTATTGTTAAGTTTCAGTTCAAGATAAAAAAAATAAAAATATTAACTTAAATTTCTAATAATGATTGTGAATTAACAAAGATGGCTTACCCAATCTTTGTTTTAATATACGACACTTGTAAGCTTAAGTGGATTATTATATTTATCAAGAGAATTTTCATGAGTGGGATGAGATGTCTTTTAGCCCGTATGACTTGAATGCCATTTATTTTCTCGCCAATGAACATACCATTTAGTATCACTTAGCCAGATGCCTTGTTCCCATTATGAGTTGTTCAAAACTCATAGCACACCCCAAGTCGCAACGCAACTAATACACCATATGTATCTTTTCACTTACACGCCCATATACCCAAGTAGTGATGCACTTAGAACAGATGCATTATATGTTTCACATGATGGACACGGTGCTGCATATACCTTAAGCATATCATTTTGTGCAATCAACATCTGATCTCGCTCTTGCAATAGATCGAGCAATCGAGCGTTAAGTTGGTCCGATCTGCTTCATTGATTTCGAAATACATCTAATAATGAAAGGAATGTGACTTTAATGGAAAAACACTAACTCAAGTTCGCACGGAAACACTAGTTTCCAATCAATTGTCTGAGACTTGAACAAGCGGTATATTATTTAAATGTGAATCACCTTTCTCTTTCTTCAAGTAGATCCTCAATCGATTCCTCGGGTAGAGAATTTCTTGTTTCTAGTCACATAAAATATGTGTAAGCCATGGAGCCAAATTGAAAGAAGACAAAAAAAGTACAGATGAAGAAGAAGAAGAATCACAAGACAGATCTTCAAAATTATACCATTGCAACAAAATCTTGTCTATGATGTTGAGCCTCCTCAATTAGCTTTTGGAGTTGTTGATGATCAACTATATCCTACGAAACCAAAACACGGTTTTGCATATTAGATTAGAAAAGAAATTATGGGTCAATATTATTGCAAAGCTAGCTTGAACTTACAGCGTAATTCGAGATATCGATTTAACCGAGTAAATCACGCATGACGTCGTGTGTCATGCTTTCAAGCTGTGGCGATCTAGTATTTAGCATACACACCGATGCATAGAGGAACACATCTATCGTTTAAATTGGATCCACAAAGAAGTAATGCATTAATCATGAAGAGCGGAGATAGATGCGAGGCCAACAAAAATGACATGTATATCAATGTGTCGTAGACATAATTTTGCAATTATAAAGGAAATACCTTGTAGCACATCGAATTTCATATCTATCAACAAGGACTTGTACTATTAAGGTAAGTAGCGGGGACCTAAATACTCAAGTTTGATGGTTGAAACGGTTCATTTACCTCTTTATATCTGTTGGCCGCCGGTGCCTCTAGCTCTTCTATACGAGTCTAGCACTTGATAATTCTGATCCTTTTCTTGATTCATATCTTTGGACCGGACCGGCAATGCATCTGAAAGGTGAACTTGAACCCCTTGTCCTTGCAGTGCATCTAAGGTTGATGCGGTGGATACATTTGATACATCTGTTTTAACTTCGTGAACCATTGCTTCCAAATTCTTATCTGTTCATAAGACAATAAATTGATAGTAATTAACAAAGAATTATATTATCCAACAAGCACCAACTACCGGTCGAACAAATGTATGTTCTTCTCGGAAGATCGACCATTATATCACAAACATTTCACTCATTTCCAAGTTTGTAGACCAAATTCACAATTCTTTTGAGCGAACATTCCAGGATTTTCTTGAATTTTGACTTACTATATGTATCTTTTCACTTACTATAAGTTATTGTAGAATATTCACCGGCAACCGAGGTAATCTTTATTCACCGACTTTTGGTAGTCTCCTGATTCTATACTACATTCCCACTTTTGCATACATTCTCCACTTGTTTCTTTCATCTGTGTGTGCATCTATTTAATGTTACATGCCCACATGTATTTCTACACAATTCGAAATGGCAAACTGGGTGGGTCTGCTGTGTTGGTGGTCTAGGACTTTTAACCAATAGTTGCGCAAGTAACCTAAGGCATTATTTATATCTAATGAATGATTTTGTCTCTATGCTCGAACTAAGATTCTTACGCTCGTAGGATGGTGCATTAAATGCGGAAGATGAAGATTTTGTCAGGAAAATTGTAGAGAATACACATGATAATTTGCAGGTAATGAAATAAAAACCATAAACTATGGTTGGCATATATGCTCAACTAATTATTTTGTTGTACCAATGCTTTTGCTCTCCCCCCCGCCCCAGCCATGTTTTCAATATAAACTTAAATTTGCATATAACATGTCCATCTTTCTCCTGCTTCCGAACTTGTGGTTTATTTTCATTGCTCTGCTGGATCGTGCATGATTGGTTAGTGCAAATTGTATCAAGCTTCTTTTAAAGTCGATTTGTGTATTTTGTCGGTAGGTAATTTCAGTTGTTTTCTACGAAGCTTTGTTTGTATTGTTATTTTTCTTTCGGTTGAACCCAAATTAAACAAGGCTCTCGATTGTTTACTAATTTATATGTATTTTTATTGACGAGTTGCGTTAGATCTGGAAATTGTAACCGGATACGTGTACTCTGCGCTTTATTGTCTTGGTATGTCATCAGGGCCCTTTGCATGATATCTAATCTAATCTACGAATCGGTGATTTCGTGGAGGAACCGAATGCTGCTTTCACATTAGAAAAATAAATAAACATACTTGAGCCATGAAGCCTATACTAATTCGATGAAATTGAAGTATTCAACGCACTTGTTATAAAAGGTTTTCCATTAGTGCTTCCAATTCCCTCCCCTGCGCAATAAGTCCTAGAACCATGACTTATAATTATCATTGGCATATTTTACTATAGCCAAAAAAAGGTGGGTAAAAAAATGGCTACAAAAGTGTCGAATGAATAAGTTAAGTAATTGTTAATGAATTATGAACACTGTAAAATATTTAGACGGTGAATAAGGAACAAAAAGATATGAATGGTAATCTGATATGAGTAAATAAAACTTAATAAATTATCTGCCATTACAAAGTATATGCTTTTAGTTTAAATACATTCCTAGAATGAAAATGTTAATTGCTAGTCATTGTCTCGTTTAAGTGGAAAATGTTTTGTCTGAACAGGCACATGATGGCTACCCCACCGAGGTCTGATTCTTCCACTAGGTCTCGTTCCACTTCACCTCCACAAACCTCATCAAAAATGATCAGGAAGCCCACACGATGTAGGGATGTGACTAAAACACGTATGAATGGTAATAAGTTACCGCTTGACATCGATACGGTCACAGGAAAAACAAAAAGGACTCATAACGTGAAGTTGTCAAGTTATTTGGGGAAACTTGCTCGAGAACATATTTCCATTTTACATCCTACATGGAGACTTGTACCCGATCATGATAAAGAGATGATTTGGCTGGATGTTTTGGTAATTTCTATTCCTCGAATATTTCAGTTACAATTGAAAATAATTTGTTTCATATCCAATCATTCTCTGTTTATATATTTTTATTAAATGTAGAACAACTTCGATATCGCGAACGAAAAACAAAGAAAGGAAAAGATTCTACAGTCGGTGGGCGTAAAATGGAGACAATTTAAATCATACCTGTCTAGGGCATGGGTGTTCGGAGGTTACAAGAACATGGATCCTTGTTTGAAGTATAATATCTCCTCGGATGACTGGGATGAATTTAAAAAAAGTCGATTAGACCCGAACTGGGAGGTAAGTAATTAAATCTCATCCGAGTCAATATTAGTATAACTTCAGAAAAATTATTCATTGTACTTGTATTTACTTTTTCACTACTCTTCAAATTTAAAAGGAGTAAATGTTTTTATTGCTGCGAGTGTGTGTTATTACTTCACATCTCGTTTTCGAGTATGTGCAGAACTGAAAGGCAGATTTCGTGGTGGAGCAGTGGTTTGGAAAGCACATTTACACCAACAGTAGTGCTAGTTCATGAGATTTTGAACAGGCTGTGTGGGTGGGGGTAGAATATATAATGTGTTGTAATATAAACTCAAAATTTACACTCATTTACACTCAAAGGTTGTAATATAAACTCAAAATAAACTCAAAATTTTGAACAGGTTGTAATATACATTTACACCAACAGTAAATGTGCTGGTTTGGAAAGCACATTTACACCAACAATAAACTCAAAATGGATATATAAACAAAATAGAATATATAAACAAAATAAACTCAGTGTTGTAATTGTGTGTGTGGGTGGGGGTAGGGGTAGGGGTAATGCTAATGGAGTCCTTTTCTCATGTCTGACTACAAAATTGATTACATGTACTATATATAAGTGGGGAAAAAATGTTATGCTAATTCTCATGTCTGACTACAATGATGTCTCCTAACAATCTTGTTCATGCCGCAAATAATATCCAACGTGTTGTTCATGAAGTAGTATAACTCAGTGTTGTTCATCTTTGTAAATAATATATTTTGTGCTTTATAATTATTACAGATAAAGAGAAGTAAGGCACAAGAAATTCAAAAATTGAACAATTGCCCTCACACTATGTCTCGTGGTGGTTATGACCTTGTGGATGAGAAGATCATGGCCGAGAAATTAAAGAAACGACAAGAAGAAGCATCACAATCTGGTTCTGATGCGGTTGTTGATCCTCCTTCTCCTCCTACTCGACACCAGAGATGGAAGCGAGGCCGCATAAGAAAATCGGGCGAGATGATTACTGACGCAGCACGTGAAATTGCAAAGAGGATTGTAAGTTTTCAAATATGTTTAGTTTAATATTCGCAGTGATCAGTGTTTTCGATTGCGTTGCGTAGGTCTGTAGCGTTTTTTCAAATATGCTAATGTTGTTTTAATGTTGGTGTAGGATGATTTGGAGGAGGAGTGTTCACAAGGTTCATTTGTTCCCCATGGACGTGATGACATTCTTAGTAATGCAATTGGGCGACAAGAGCACCCAGTCGTGTTCGTGGTGTTGGATCCAGTATAGGGATTCGAGAATATTTTGGATCACGTTCATGTGGGTCGACCGGACCCACCAATCAATCACGAGTTTTGCAAAGCCTCACACGAGAAGATCACGATGGAGGTTACGCGAGAATTTGATGAAGCAATTCGGTCCGGCGTTGGCATCCGTAGGAGCAAATTCACAACCACCTCCGATTACACCTCTTGGACATCTTAGCACGAACGCGAGATGTCTTGCTCCTAATGATCGCTCTTTAGGAGGCTCACCTTGCCAATGGCCGGTGTGGTTTATATATTGATGGTCAACCCCTCCTTTAGTGGCCCTAGGGAGAGTTCTCGAGGTGGTTCAACCATACATGGTGTGATCTTGTCGACGATTTGGTTAGGGTGACAGTTGAGGATGTTCGAGATGCTGATGCTCAGGTCCCTATTTCCACTTCAGAGGTTAGCATAGTGGGAGAGGCCCTAGATGGTTTTATTGCATGGCCGAAACGTCTTGTCAAGGCTATATCTAGCGAGGTGCTATTTCTTTTCGATAAAGGTTATTATAATAAATGTGTGAATTAAAGATTGATTGTTGACATGTTTATTATTTAGGATATTGAGCGACAAAAGAAGCGGGTTAATAAAGTTGAGGGACCAACGCTTATAGATAACCCGATTGTTGAATTGCTTAAGGTTACTGCATCCATTTATGGTAACCCTATGCAGGTGGTGTGGGATTCGAGTCTCTTTGGTGTTGAGCATGATGTTCCATTATACCTTTCCCACATCGACGTTTTGGGGATATTACACGGCAATGTGTGGCTGAGCATATCGATTATACAGTTCTGGATCTTGTAAGTTCTAAACTTTTAAGTTTTATTAGGTAATTCATTGCTTTTACAATTTATGATAGCAATATTATTTAAGTAAAATTTATTTGAACACATTAGGTTGCTACATAAGTTAAGTATGGATATGGGGAATGATGATGTGTACGGATTTCTTGAGCCCCAATCTATACAATATATGGGGAACAAAGAAAATGAAGTCTCCAAGTATATTCTGAAACATATGCGGGAATCAAACAAAAAGATTTACTTAGGAGCTTATCATCATGGGTAAGTACGGTCACCACATAATCAATTTAATTATAGTAAAAGTTTATATTTCATTTGTAAAAATATTTTCTTGTAATGTAGGAATCATTGGCAACTCTTAATAATTATTCCTAACAGCGTTGGGTGTGTGGCTTTGTTCACTACATGCTAGGCAGGGCCGCTATGAAAGCCATAGTACATAGGTAAGTTTAATATGTAATTTTAGTATTTTTAGTTTAATTTGTTTGTATTTGTAAATTACTTTAATGAGAATTGTCATCAAAACCGATTGTCGTGAGCCCTTTTAAAATGCTTGGTGGTATACACAACAATAAATCGAAGCATAACCTTATTTGGCTTTATCCAAAAGTAAGTCATTTTAGATTCAATTTAAATAGTTTTACATGATGCTGTAATTTTTTTTAAATTCAACTTTAAATTTAATTTTGTAGTGTAATAAACAAGTCGGATCTTGGGAATGCGGATATTACGTTATGTATTGGATGTTAACTATTATTCGGCGAGTGTCAAGAACGATTAGCAAGAGGTATTTTTTTTTAAATAGCCACAACTTTTATAATCCTTATTTGGTTATTGTACTATTCTTCATTATTTTTTTTATTCAATGTTCTAGATATTTAATGACACTAGTGCACTTCCTCAAACGAGCATTGAAGAGATCCGTACTCAGTGGGCCAGACATTTTTGGAATATAACAGATGAGTATGTACTTTTTTTGTTGGAGATGATATGATGATACGACTTTACAATCTTGGCGATCTATTTGTTCAAACTTGTTGAGTCATCCCTCTCTTTACTATATGTGGAACCACTCTGTGTTCTTTTACGCAAGTTGATATTCTCATTTCGACACCTTTGTGTTTATTTTTATTTCCTGAAGAATCATTTTTACGGGACAAGATATAGCTTACTTTTTTAATTTAATATCCTCCGCATAGGTGGCACCACTAAGTTGGGCTGAATGGACATTGTTCTATATCTATCTTTTCTTGTAAGTATGTGTTCTCTTTAAAATGAAGAAAGAATGAAATTGCTTTTGTGTATTTTGTTTGTGTCAACTAGAGATGTACTTTTCTCCCACATTTTTGACATCATGGTTCACGTAATTGTTCATTTAGTAAGAGAGATAAGAGAGTGTGGCCCTGTTTATTTTCGATGGATGTACCCAATTGAGCGATACATGAAAATCACGAAAGGGTATACAAGAAATCCAAATCATCTGAAGCATCCATTGTTGAAAGGTACATTGCGAAGAAGCCATCGAGTTTTATGGACTACATGTCACAAGCAGAAGGTGTAGGGTTGCCGAAGTCTCGTCATGATGGAAGATGTGGAGGTAAGGGTACACGGGGTTTGAAGATTAAAACAAAGAGTCGCGAGGAAGTGCTTCAAGATCATTTGTATATATTGAATAATACTGATGAGGTTCTTCCTTACATGTCTACTCATAAGGCTCTTGTGAAGTCCAAAAATTCTCGGATGAGTGAAAAATGGGTGTTGACCGAGCACAACAAGACTTTCTTGAAGTGGTTTAAAGAAAAAGTTAGTCTTGATGATAGTGCTTCTGATACATTGAAATGGCTAGCACATGGGCCTAAGTTTTATGTCATAACATGGAGTGGGTACGACATCAATAAGTTCTCATTCTACACTAAGTCACAGGATGACAGGAGTACTGTGGGAACGGTGGAGTTACTCTTCAAGCCGAGTCCATGCACTTTTCTAGTTCAAAAGATAAAAATCCTATTATGGCTTGCACAAGTTACTTTGGAGTTATTGAAGAGATTTGGGAGGTTGATTATGTTAAATTTAGAATCCTGTTTATAAGTGTAATTGGGTGATAATAACACGGTGTACAAGTTGATGAATTGGGATTTACATTGGTAGACCTTCACAAGGTTGCTTATAAAGACGAGCCTTTCATCATGGCATACCAAGCAAGACAAGTGTTTTACATAAATGACCCATGTAATCAAAGATGGTCGGTGGTTCTTCAGGCGAAGCGTAGACGTGTCTCATGAGAATGAATATTCAATGTTCGATAACTATGATACTCTTTCTTTCTCAACACGCATACCTCCCATTGATGAAAATGAAACGGATGGTATGCATGCCACTCGTAGTGATCATGACGAAGGCATATGGGAGAACGTTCATATATAATTTTAAGTACATTTCCTTAATTTATCTTGTTGAATTGTAAGGGTTGTTATTTTTGAACTATATGTCTTGTCTACAATTAGCCCATAGTAAAAGATTGGATGTTATTCTTTGTTTTCCATTATCATCCGACAAAACCAAGCCGCACAACAAAAAAAAATTAGTATTGTTAAGTTTCAGTTCAAGATAAAAAAAATAAAAATATTAACTTAAATTTCTAATAATGATTGTGAATTAACAAAGATGGCTTACCCAATGCTGTTTTAATATACGACACTTGTAAGCTTAAGTGGATTATTATATTTATCAAGAGAATTTTCATGAGCTGGGATGAGATGTCTTTTAGCCCGTATGACTTCGAATGCCATTTATTTTCGCCAATGAACATACCATTTAGTATCACTTAGCCGGATGCCTTGTTCCCATTATGAGTTGTTCAAAACTCATAGCACACCCCAAGTCGCAACGCAACTAATACACCATATGTATCTTTTCACTTACACGCCCATATACCCAAGTAGTGATGCACTTAGAACAGATGCATTATATGTTTCACATGATGGACACGGTGCTGCATATACCTTAAGCATATCATTTTGTGCAATCAACATCTGATCTCGCTCTTGCAATTGTTCGAGCAATCGAGCGTTAAGTTGGTCCGATCGTTACATTGATTTCGAAATACATCTAATAATGAAAGGAATGTGACTTTAATGGAAAAACACTAACTCAAGTTCGCACGGAAACACTAGTTTCCAATCAATCTGAGACTTGAACAAGCGTATATTATTTAAATGTGAATCACCTTTCTCTTTCTTCAAGTAGATCCTCAATCGATTCCTCGTAGAGAATTTCTTGTTTCTAGTCACATAAAATATGTGTAAGCCATGGAGCCAAATTGAAAGAAGACAAAAAAAAGTACGGATGAAGAAGAAGAAGAATCACAAGACGGATCTTGAAAATTATACCATTGCAACAAAATCTTGTCTATGATGTTGAGCCTCCTCAATTAGCTTTTGGAGTTGTTGATGATCAACTATATCCTACAGAAACCAAAACACGGTTTTGCATATTAGATTAGAAAAGAAATTATGGGTCAATATTATTGCAAAGCTAGCTTGAACTTACGGCGTAATTCGAGATATCGATTTAACAACGAGTAAATCACGCATGACGTCGTGTGTCATGCTTTCAGCTATGCTTGATCTAGTATTTAGCATACACACGATGCATAGAGGAACACATCTATCGTTTAAATTGGATCCACAAAGAAGTAATGCATTAATCATGAAGAGCGAGAGATAGATGCCGAGGCCAACAAAAATGACATGTATATCAATGTGTCGTAGACATAATTTTGCAATTATAAAGGAAATACCTTGTAGCACATCGAATTTCATATCTATCAACAAGGACTTGTACTATTAAGGTAAGTAAGCGGGGACCTAAATACTCAAGTTTGATGGTTGAAGCGGTTCATTTACCTCTTTATATCTGTTGGCCGCGGTGCCTCTAGCTCTTCTATCTGAGTCTAGCACTTGATAATTCTGATCCTTTTCTTGATTCATATCTTTGGACCGGACAATGCATCCGAAGGTGAACTTGAACCCCTTGTCCTTGCAGTCTGTCTAAGGTTGATGCGGTGGATACATTTGATACATCTGCTTTAACTTCGTGAACCATTGCTTCCAAATTCTTATCTTGTTCATAAGACAATAAATTGATAGTAATTAACAAAGAATTATATTATCCAACAAGCACCAACTACCAGTCAGAACAAATGTATGTTCTTCTCGGAAGATCGACCATTATATCACAAACATTTCACTCATTTCCAAGTTTGTAGACCAAATTCACAATTCTTTTGAGCGAACATTCCAGGATTTTCTTGAATTTTGACTTACTATATGTATCTTTTCACTTACTATAAGTTATTGTAGAATATTCACCGGCAACCGAGGTAATCTTTATTCACCGACTTTTGGTAGTCTCCTGATTCTATACTACATTCCCACTTTTGCATACATTCTCCACTTGTTTCTTTCATCTGTGTGTGCATCTATTTAATGTTACATGCCCACATGTATTTCTACACAATTCGAAATGGCAAACTGGGTGGGTCTGCTGTGTTGGTGGTCTAGGACTTTTAACCAATAGTTGCGCAAGTAACCTAAGGCATTATTTATATCTAATGAATGATTTTGTCTCTATGCTCGAACTAAGATTCTTCTGCTACTGTAGGTTGGTCTGTTAAATCTGGAAGATGAAGATTTTGTCAGGAAAATTGTAGAGAATACACATGATAATTTGCAGGTAATGAAATAAAAACCATAAACTATGGTTGGCATATATGCTCAACTAATTATTTTGTTGTACCAATGCTTTTTCTCTCCCCACTGACCATGTTTTCAATATAAACTTAAATTTGCATATAACATGTCCATCTTTCTCCACCTTCCGAACTTGTGGTTTATTTTCATTGCTCTTTGGATCGTGCATGATTGGTTAGTGCAAATTGTATCAAGCTTCTTTTAAAGTCTGATTTGTGTATTTTGTCGGTAGGTAATTTCCAGTTGTTTTCTAACGTGCTTTGTTTGTATTGTTATTTTTCTTTCGGTTGAACCCAAATTAAACAAGGCTCTCGATTGTTTACTAATTTATATGTATTTTTATTGACGGGTTGCGTTAGATCTTTGGAAATTGTAACCGGATACGTGTACTCTGCGCTTTACATTGTCTTGGTATGTCATCAGGGGCCCTTTGCATGATATCTAATCTAATCTACGAATCGGTGATTTCGTGGAGGAACCGAATGCTGCTTTCACATTAGAAAAATAAATAAACATACTTGAGCCATGAAGCCTATACTAATTCGATGAAATTGAAGTATTCAACGCACTTGTTATAAAAGGTTTTCCATTAGTGCTTCCAATTCCCTCCCCTGCGCAATAAGTCCTAGAACCATGACTTATAATTATCATTGGCATATTTTACTATAGCCAAAAAAAGGTGGGTAAAAAAATGGCTACAAAAGTGTCGAATGAATAAGTTAAGTAATTGTTAATGAATTATGAACACTGTAAAATATTTAGACGGTGAATAAGGAACAAAAAGATATGAATGGTAATCTGATATGAGTAAATAAAACTTAATAAATTATCTGCCATTACAAAGTATATGCTTTTAGTTTAAATACATTCCTAGAATGAAAATGTTAATTGCTAGTCATTGTCTCGTTTAAGTGGAAAATGTTTTGTCTGAACAGGCACATGATGGCTACCCCACCGAGGTCTGATTCTTCCACTAGGTCTCGTTCCACTTCACCTCCACAAACCTCATCAAAAATGATCAGGAAGCCCACACGATGTAGGGATGTGACTAAAACACGTATGAATGGTAATAAGTTACCGCTTGACATCGATACGGTCACAGGAAAAACAAAAAGGACTCATAACGTGAAGTTGTCAAGTTATTTGGGGAAACTTGCTCGAGAACATATTTCCATTTTACATCCTACATGGAGACTTGTACCCGATCATGATAAAGAGATGATTTGGCTGGATGTTTTGGTAATTTCTATTCCTCGAATATTTCAGTTACAATTGAAAATAATTTGTTTCATATCCAATCATTCTCTGTTTATATATTTTTATTAAATGTAGAACAACTTCGATATCGCGAACGAAAAACAAAGAAAGGAAAAGATTCTACAATCGGTGGGCGTAAAATGGAGACAATTTAAATCATACCTGTCTAGGGCATGGGTGTTCGGAGGTTACAAGAACATGGATCCTTGTTTGAAGTATAATATCTCCTCGGATGACTGGGATGAATTTAAAAAAAGTCGATTAGACCCGAACTGGGAGGTAAGTAATTAAATCTCATCCGAGTCAATATTAGTATAACTTGAAAAATTATTCATTGTAGTTTTATTTAATTATTCACTAATCATCAAATTTAAAAGGAGTAAATGTATTTATTGCTACAGACTGAGTGTTATTACTTCACATCGCGATTTCGAGTATGTGCGTAATGAAAGGCGATTTCGTGGTGGAGCAGTGGTTTGGAAAGCACATTTACACCAACAGTAGTGCTAGTTCATGAGATTTTGAACAGGCTGTGTGGGTGGGGGTAGAATATATAATGTGTTGTAATATAAACTCAAAATTTACACTCATTTACACTCAAAGGTTGTAATATAAACTCAAAATAAACTCAAAATTTTGAACAGGTAATATACATTTACACCAACAAGAAATGTCTTTGGTTTGGAAAGCACATTTACACCAACAATAAACTCAAAATGGATATATAAACAAAATAGAATATATAAACAAAATAAACTCAGTGTTGTAATTGTGTGTGTGGGTGGGGGTAGGGGTAGGGGTAGGGGTAGGGGTAATGCTAATGGAGTCCTTTTCTCATGTCTGACTACAAAATTGATTACATGTACTATATATAAGTGGGGAAAAATGTTATGCTAATTCTCATGTCTGACTACAATGATGTCTCCTAACAATCTTGTTCATGCCGCAAATAATATCCAACGTGTTGTTCATGAAGTAGTATAACTCAGTGTTGTTCATGCTGTAAATAATATATTTTGTGCTTTATAATTATTACAGATAAAGAGAAGTAAGGCACAAGAAATTCAAAAATTGAACAATTGCCCTCACACTATGTCTCGTGGTGGTTATGACCTGGTGGATGAGAAGATCATGGCCGAGAAATTAAAGAAACGACAAGAAGAAGCATCACAATCTGGTTCTGATGCGGTTGTTGATCCTCCTTCTCCTCCTACTCGACACCAGAGATGGAAGCGAGGCCGCATAAGAAAATCGGGCGAGATGATTACTGACGCAGCACGTGAAATTGCAAAGAGGATTGTAAGTTTTCAAATATGTTTAGTTTAATATTAGCAGTGATCAGTGTTTTCAGTTGCGTTGCGTAGGTCTGTAGCGTTTTTTCAAATATGCTAATGTTGTTTTAATGTTGGTGTAGGATGATTTGGAGGAGGAGTGTTCACAAGGTTCATTTGTTCCCCATGGACGTGATGACATTCTTAGTAATGCAATTGGGCGACAAGAGCACCCAGGTCGTGTTCGTGGTGTTGGATCTGGTATAGGGATTCGAGAATATTTTGGATCACGTTCATGTGGGTCGACCAGACCCCAGTCAATCAATCCTGAGTTTTTGCAAAGCCTCACACAGAAGATCACGATGGAGGTTACGCAGAATTTGATGAAGCAATTCGGTCCGGCGTTGGCATCCGTAGGAGCAAATTCACAACCACCTCCGATTACACCTCTTGGACATCTTAGCACGAACGCGAGTTGTCTTTGCTCCTAATGATCGCTCTTTAGGAGAGGCTCACACTGCCAATGGCCAGTGTGGTTTATATATTGATGGTCAACCCCTCCGCCTAGTGGCCCTAGGGAGAGTTCTCGAGGGTGGTTCAACCATACATGGTGTGATCTTGTCTGACGATTTGGTTAGGGTGACAGTTGAGGATGTTCGAGATGCTGATGCTCAGGTCCCTATTCCCACTTCAGAGGTTAGCATAGTGGGAGAGGCCCTAGGTGGTTTTATTGCATGGCCGAAACGTCTTGTCAAGGCTATATCTAGCGAGGTGCTATTTCTTTTCAGTAAAAGGTTATTATAATAAATGTGTGAATTAAAGATTGATTGTTGACATGTTTATTATTTAGGATATTGAGCGACAAAAGAAGCGGGTTAATAAAGTTGAGGGACCAACGCTTATAGATAACCCGATTGTTGAATTGCTTAAGGTTCGCATCCATTTATGGTAACCTATGCGGTGGTGTGGGATTCGAGTCTCTTTGGTGTTGAGCATGATGTTCCATTATACCTTTCCCACATCGACGTTTTGGGGATATTACGGCAATGTGTGGTGAGCATATCGATTATACGATTGGATCTTGTAAGTTCTAAACTTTTAAGTTTTATTAGGTAATTCATTGCTTTTACAATTTATGATAGCAATATTATTTAAGTAAAATTTATTTGAACACATTAGGTTGCTACATAAGTTAAGTATGGATATGGGGAATGATGATGTGTATGGATTTCTTGAGCCCCAATCTATACAATATATGGGGAACAAAGAAAATGAAGTCTCCAAGTATATTCTGAAACATATGCGGGAATCAAACAAAAAGATTTACTTAGGAGCTTATCATCATGGGTAAGTACGGTCACCACATAATCAATTTAATTATAGTAAAAGTTTATATTTCATTTGTAAAAATATTTTACAGTAATGTAGGAATCATTGGCAACTCTTAATAATTATTCCTAACGCGTTGGCAGTGTGGCTTTGTTCACTACATGCTAGGCCAGACGCCGCTATGAAAGCCATAGTACATAGGTAAGTTTAATATGTAATTTTAGTATTTTTAGTTTAATTTGTTTGTATTTGTAAATTACTTTAATGAGAATTGTCATCAAAACCAGTGTCGTGAGCCCTTTTAAAATGCTTGGTGGTATACACAACAACAAATCGAAGCATAACCTTATTTGGCTTTATCCAAAAGTAAGTCATTTTAGATTCAATTTAAATAGTTTTACATGATGCTGTAATTTTTTTTAAATTCAACTTTAAATTTAATTTTGTAGTGTAATAAACAAGTCGGATCTTGGGAATGCGGATATTACGTTATGTATTGGATGTTAACTATTATTCGAGCGAGTGTCAAACGATTAGCAAGAGGTATTTTTTTAAATAGCCACAACTTTTATAATCCTTATTTGGTTATTGTACTATTCTTCATTATTTTTTTTATTCAATGTTCTAGATATTTAATGACACTAGTGCACTTCCTCAAACGAGCATTGAAGAGATCCGTACTCAGTGGGCCGGACATTTTTGGAATATAACAGATGAGTATGTACTTTTTTTTTTGGAGATGATATGATGATACGACTTTACAATCTTGCGATCTATTTGTTCAAACTTGTTGAGTCATCCCTCTCTTTACTATATGTGGAACCACTCTGTGTTCTTTTACGCAAGTTGATATTCTCATTTCGACACTTTGTGTTTATTTTTATTTCTGAAGAATCATTTTTTTGGACGGTATATAGCTTACTTTTTAATTTAATATCCTCCGCATAGGTGGCACCACTAAGTTGAAATTTGAATGGACTGTTGTTCTATATCTATCTTTTCTTGTAAGTATGTGTTCTCTTTAAAATGAAGAAAGAATGAAATTGCTTTTGTGTATTTTGTTTGGGAAAAACCTCTACTTTTTTAAAATATTCAAAAACCTCACGGTTGTTTTTTTCCCGTCATTTTGATTTTGTTTGGTTTTTTCCTGTTCTTTCTTTGGTATTTTTGAGGATGTTTTTACATGTATGCCGAAAAGATTCTCCAAAACTATGAAGATTAAAAATGTGTGGTGTTTAATTTAGTAGTATGTGTGGTGTTTAATTTAGTTTGTTTTTCTGCCATTGGCTATGAGGTTGAATTTGTGAAAAGTTATATCAAATGGCAGTCGTCACCATTGTATTTGCTGCTTTAGGGTTCATGTCGCCAGCTTCACGGGGTATGCTTTTAACAGGAATGATAATCCTTTACCTCTTTTTAGGAACTGGAGCAGGGTATGCTGGTGTATATCTATGGCGAGTCATTAAAGGAACATCAGAATTCAGAGGGATGGAGGTCCGTTTCTTGGTCAATTGCATGTTTCTCCCAGGAATCGTTTTTGTCATCCTTACTGCTTTAAAGGAACATCAGAATTGCATGTCGCCAGATTCTATTATGTATTCGGCTTTTTGCTCGTTGTCCTTCTGTTGTTGGTCATTGTATGTGCTGAAGTTTCTGTAGTTCTCACCTACATGCATCTGTGCGTCGAGGACTGGCAGTGGTGGTGGAAAGCATTTTATGCTTCTGGCTCGGTTTCTCTGTATGCTTCTGTAGTTCTCACCTACATCACATCTTTCTTCTTTGTTCACTATCTTTTTTCATCAGTTAAGATTGATTAGAAAACAAAAGTTTTTTATTTGATGTCTTGGCTTTTTTTTTTTTTGAAATGATGTCTGGGCTTTCTTGTAGATCGTGATTTAATGATGCAACCTTACTGGAGCTTATATAGCCGTCGGTTGTAGTTGATCTGCTAAAGTAGGCCCATCTCTATGTGCAGTACATCCGAATGTTCCATGTATGCTCTTCACACCAATCTGTCCACATTCTCTCTCGTTGAATCGGCCAAACTTCCAGTTACGCTCATTGGAATTAAAGATGAGCAAGCCAAGAGTTCGATGGCCATGCGAAGCTCGTTGCCTAGCTTTGCTTTTTCTTTGTTAAAAAAATGAATAATCGCCACGTTGATATTAGCAAACCTATTGGTTGAACAGTTTTGGTAGTAAGATTGTTAAATTAATGTTGTGATTTGATAAAAACTCGAATGTATGGTTGAACATGTTAATGGGTTCCTTGTCTTATGTTATACTCATTGTTACTTCTTTTTAGGACGTCTTTTAGGAATGTGTTGTTTTAACGGTGATTACTTTCCGTTTGGACGTCTTTAGGATTCGATTGTTTTGCTAAAAGCAGAATTTGAAAATACAGTGGAATCGGAAAAAAGCAGTGAAATAATAATAAAAAAAAAATTACATCGGTTGTTTGAAACCGATATAATGTATACATTTTATTTTTACATCGGTTATATTTTAACCGATGTAGTTTTACATTTTACATCGGTTATTTAAAACCGATGTACAAAATAAAATGTATACATTTTACATCGGTTATATTTTAACCGATGTAGTTTTTCCGACATTTTACATCGGTTATATTTTAACCGATGTAGTTTTTCCGACATTTTACATCGGTTAATAATGAAATCGATGTAAAAATGTAATATTTTACATCGTTTTTTACATCGGTTGCTATCAGAACCGATGTAAAATGTACAAAATCTGCACTTTTTACATCGGTTAACAGTCAACCGATGTAAAATGTATACATTTTACATCGGTTTATAAACCGATGTAGATTGAACGCCTATTTTACGACGGTACATTTTACATCAGTTCTATAACCGATGTAAAATGTATGAAATAACCGTAGTAAAATGTATTTTTTGTAGTAGTGCATCTTCCTCTTTGGTCGCACTCGTTCCCTCTGGAATTATTTTCTTTTCTTTGGCTTGAGCTTTTCGTTGAAACCTACTGGTCTGTATCTCCCTTAAATTCTCTGGTCCTCTCCGAGTAATTCTCTCCTCGGGTGTTGGAAGGTGTGTGTCCTTCACACCTGGTCATCATCACGAAGATAAGAAAACAGAATCCACCCACGATTAAGAGTTTGAACATAATACATCACCTTTAGCGTGGAGATAGAAATCTCGTGACCTCTAGGTACCGGAATAGACACTTCACCTTGCAAGTTTATTTTATGGAACTTAAATTTTTTTTGAGAATGCATCCAAAAGGTATTCCGAGTTTCCTCGTCCGAGAAGCATATTTTTTCAAATGGAATAGATCTTTTTTATCCATCATCTAGTTAAAAACTATTGCGGCAAAGTTCACTTGTTCTTCGTTCAAAACATGATAGACTACTTGTTTATCAACACCAACAATCTTGTGTTGTGTGTTGACTTTTAGCATAGGACACCTTGTAAGAGCAATGAGGAGCAAATGAATATCAATACCGAAGTCATTATCCTCAAAAACATCATCTGTGATAACAATCACCGCTTTCAAACTCAAAAACTCTCGAATGAAAGATTACTTAAAATCGACCCACCTTCATCATCTTGAGACGACCCATCACACTTAAATCCATTGCAACTAAGATCGATTGTTTCATATGAGACAGACACCTTCATACCATAAACCATTGAAAACAAAACCGATGATTTTGAAGAGGAGTGAGTTCTGACATGTAAATTTGCAAAAAATCACGCATCAACTTAGGACAAATCAGGACATTCATCTCAACAAATTTAGATATCCCCAACTTATCGAAGAATTCCCAAATTTTTAACCATGCTCTTTCTAGACTAGTAAAGTTGAAGCAATAGCAATCAGTATTATGCTCTTGAGGCATAATTTTGTAGTATACCTCTTGAAAAATGGAAGAGTGAAACCTGAAGACGTCGGGTTCGTCCGTCTGCGGTTGTTTGGAAATTTTATATTTTTTATTCATTGCGGTCTTCGATCCACTAGCCATGATAGTGATTCAGTGTTGAAGGATTCATTGTTTAGTTCAAAAAACATGAAGGGAAAAATAGAAAGAGAAATGGAAGGAGGGTGATATATGCAGAGGTTAGTGGCGGATGAAGGAGATGGAGAAATAAAAGTGGGGTTGACCTATTAGGTTAAATATGAATTCGGGCGGGTTTGATGGCATGGGATATTATATGTCCTAGCGTACGCTATCGGAGAGTAGGGTCTGAAGGTAGTAGTTTAAAGCAGGAGTTCTATCTGGAAATTAAATTCGATAGCATGCGCTACTTATGAGATGTAGCGTGCGCTAACAGTTCATGCTCCATTTGAATATAAGAATATCTTTATTAAATAAATTTCTAAAAATTGTCCAAGTGACCCATACCAAGTTTCAATCTAATAGAATTAAAAGAATCTATGGGCAAAGGCTTGTAAAAATATCGTTTAGTTGATCTTTTATGCCGAAAAACATCAAACTGATATATTTCTTTTGAACTTGATCGCACAAAAAAATGATGCCTTATGTCAATATGTTAAAAAGAAATATTCTGGTTGGAAGACCAATTCTCCCCTTACGTACGTAACCTAGTCGTGTTAACGTACATAATGCTGCGAATCTAACGTACGCTAACGCTATGCATGCTATCTAGCATACGCCAGTCACTCAGTCCCTTAGTCATTTAATCGCATTTAACTGTAGATCACAAGTCGTCAGGAATAAGTCTAGGGGGGTGAATAGACTTATTGAAACTCTTTTTCCACGAAGGATCAAGAGTTTTCAGCTGTGATAAGTACAAATGACTTGAAGTCGTCTGTAGACAGGATATGCGGAAGACACATCTGATGAAGTAAGCATATAACTAAGCAATGGAACAATAAATATGTATGCATCAGGTAAGTATGATGATTAAAGTAGTAAAACATACTAATCCACTTTTCTCCAAACCAGTTGGAAATGAATTCACTATAATTCTCAACCAGCGATAAATATTACAGTGATTATTCCTTTGTTACAACAACTTCCAACCAGTTGAAATCCCGTCGTTGCAACTCCTTTGTCTGCCTAGCACCTCTTGATCTAAAATCCTCAGATGCCTATCAATCTCGCAAACTTCAAAAAATGAAGTACCCCGAACTCAGGTTTAAAGACACGAGTGGTTTGTCTTCTCCAACTAAGAGCTTCTTCAAATAAGAATTGTGAGCTCTTGCTCTTCACGATGCTATTGTTCGCTTTGTTTGCTTTGATTGCTTTGTTCGCTTGTAAGTGTTGTTTACATCGTACTTTGCTTAATTTAAATCTTCAGGTATATATAGATGTCGATCCTTGAGCTTCCTTCATAGCCATTGCATTTCCTGTAACAAATCCGTCCGTTGGAGAGATAAACTTTTTTGTTTTTCTTTCCAAATGTTGCAAGGCTAGATTCCCTTATTTTATTCCATTTCTTACCATTTTGAAGACTTTCACGTTGTAGCGCCGAAAATTTTGATTATAATATCCATAAAGTCTTCAGAGTGTGGGTCTCAATGAATATTTAATTCATTGCTTTTCAGGAATCTCTCCAGTATGTCTCTCTACACCTTCATGTGACTTTCCGTGATTATTGACTTTTCAACGCATGCTGACATGGACTGGATTACTTGACTGATCACTTATCTGATCTCATACAGTCATCCTTATCTGATGTCGGACTTCTATGATGTAACTTCTCTGAGATGAAGTTCTCTGTCTCGACGAATCTTCTCTGATCTAAAGTCTTCTCACCTGATTAACTTATCTGATCTGATGGTCAAACTTCAGTTGACTGGACTCCATCTGATCACTTGACTGCAGTCTGGTCAAACTTCTCTGATAAATGAGTTGACCAGGATTTCTCTGATAAATGTCTTTCTCCAGAATGTTGTCGATGATAAGTCGTCTGTGGTCATCCTTCTCTGAACAGTTGAGTTGACTAAGACTTCTCTGATTAAACTTGTCTGCAACTCGGCTTTCTGCAGTGTTTGGTCAAACCTCTCTGATGTATCTGTTTTGACCAAAACTTCTCTGATTTGAACTTGCCTGTGATTTATACTTAACCGATTTTGGCCTAACTTACATGGCCTACAGAAGATACTCATTTAGTTCTTCTTTACATTTTTCCAAGTATTCAACTATACATAATCTGGCCTACAGAAGATACTCATTTTGTTCTTTTCACATTTTACCAAGTATTTAAGACATATATTTGAATAATCAAATACAGGGATGACATCACCAAAATTTAATAAGTATTCCTAACAAATTCCCCCTATTTTGATGATGACAAAACATAAACAAAATATTCAAATATAGAACAGGTCTGCACATGATCAAGTGCAAGACACAAATCAAACTCAGTCTTCTTTTTAGACAACTAGCAGTTGTCATTCAAATGACTATTATAAAATTTTTCATTTATGATTACAAGTACAATGCTTTTGAATGATCAAAAAAAAATATAGAAATTTTTTACAAGTAAAGCAAAATTTACAAGTAAATTCCAAAATAAAGATTACAAGTGAAATACAAAATCTTATCTACCTCATCCTCTGCCTCTACCGATAGGCTGCTTGGGAGGCATAAACAATTTTCCACCAATAGGTCTCTTTTTGACAGGTTCTAGGCCATACTTCCTCTTAATGACAATAGAGGCAAACTCTTGCTCCTCTGCAACTGACAAGTTGTGTTCTACACATAGCTTCTTAATCTCAGCCTGCAGGGCCAACTCATCCAATTCATTGTTCATCAAGGTAGGAGTTTCTTCAGGTCTGAACAAGGGGATCATGGGGCAGGCATCCCATTTCTTTGCATATTTTAATTGTATAGCACAGAGCATTGGCCATGTTGAGTCCATGTAGTTGATGTACGTCTGCTGTGGGGAACAGTATTTATCTTAGAGTAACTCCCAGAGATAATACTTTTCAATGAACTGCTTCATTGCCTCTCCCCAAATTGGAAAATATTCAGCAGGTAAAAACTCCTCAACGTGCCAAAGTTCTTTGCCTTCCCATTCATATCTGTGCTCATCCCCTACTCTGGTTCTCCTCCTCTTAGTTGCAGGTTGGTCATCAGCAGGAGCAGGAGCAGCCAACTCTTTTCTTTTCAGATTGGATGTCCCAGCTTGAATCAGAGGGAGGTCATTCCTTGCTTTGGTCCTCAGCTCCTTTTTAACTTCTTCAGCAGCATCTTCTTCTTGCCTGATGAGTTGGATTTGTTATTGCAGCTTTTCTTCCCCCTGACCTCTTACATCCCCCTTTTTTCTCTATTCCCCCTTTTTTCCAGCATCAACCATAATGGTTAACTGCTGTTCCACTCTAGACATCCAATCAGACATGCCTAGAGGCATTCTGGAATTGGTGGGAGGAGGTGGAGGGACACTCTTCTGTAGCAATGTGTCCATTTTTGCATTAAGGGATTGGAGGTCAGGGTTGATCTCAGTGGCTATAAGGTTGTCAACTGTCCCTTCAACTATGCGCTTGATCAGGCCAGCCATCTCAGGTGAGATAGGTGTTGTATGAGGGGAGTGATCTCCAGAGCCTTCCATATCTGTAGGTCGTTTGGTGGTTGACCTGTCTGTCTGCAGACTCCTATCTATAGGAGGCTGATCAGGTGGGGTTTTATCAGGTGTCCCCGATCTGTCATCCGCTTCTTCTGACTGATCTGAGTCGGGGGCTTGATTTGGCGCCCCAGGCTCATCTGCATCATCTTCATCTTCGGCATCCTCCTTTTTATCTTCCTCTTTTTCTTCATCATCATCATCATCATCATCATCATCATCATCATCATCATATTTTTCTTTCTTTTCTTCTTCTTCCTCATCTGTTTTTTCTTCCTCCTCTTCTTTTTCTTTTTCCTCTTCTTTAACCTCTTATCTTTCCTCATCTTCTTCTAACTCTTCTGTCTTTTCAACTTCTTCAGACTATTTTTCAACTATTATTTTTTCTTATTTATCTTCTTCCACTTTCTCAGATTCTTCCTCTTCTACTTATTCTATCCTTATTCCTTTTTGTTCTTCCCTCTCTTCATTATTTCAACTTCTCCAGCAAAAACACTTTCCATAATAAATAGGACGAACTGGTCCATATTGTTTTTGAAATGGGACATGAACTAGTTCTCCTAGAGCATTAAAATGATGTCCATCTCACGACAGAAGCCCATGAGAAGTTGCTCTGTGGCCTGGGGGTACTTCAAGGTACTCTTCTCAATAGATAATTGCAGTTGAGTGAATGAAAGTGATTTCAAGTTCTTTCATTCCTCAAACACATTGAAAAAAGAAACTTTGAAAGAGTGGTGTTTTACCATGTGTAGTTGATCTACTGAGAGCTCCAAAGGGTTGTTATCCATAATATTTAGGGAGTAACCTGCTTCAGGAATGTTGATAATCAGGTCTGCCTCTTCCTCTTTTGTCATACTTGGAAGAGTCAGCAGAGGGAGGATGTGAGCCATCAGGTTTGGGTGATCAGGTTGATCCTCTTCATCAGGGAATGGAGCAGGTGCAGGTAAGTGAGGTGTCTGCTCTTCATCTTCAAAATCAAGGCCGTTAGGCCTTTTTAGTGAATGATAAGGTGATGACGTGACATGAACTACCTCCTCTGCAATTGGCGCTTGCCTTTTGAATCTCAGAGCTGGAGGAGTATTATCTGAGTCCGAGTCTGACTGGTGTGCAGATGGCTCCTTATCTGTAGGTGACTTGCGGGCTACAGGTGACTTATGTCCTGCAGGTAAGTCGGCCGCATCAGAGTGGTCTTCGTCTGAATCCAAAGGCCCTCTGTAGGGGGGAGGTCCACTTGACATATCTTTCAATATTTGGGTAGCGTTCCTCTCGCCTCCAATTTTCTTCAATGTTTCTTGGTCTAGATGACCAAGTCTCTTGTTGATGTGGAAGGGGTCTGCAGTCCCTTTCGTCTTCCCAAGGAATTCCATGATCCAGCTGATTTGCGTTCCAAAAGCCACCTTGGTCTTGAATTTCTTCTCATCTTCTATCCACTGAACTTTATTGACTTCACGGACCAACTGTCTGTATATCTAGTCAGCCCAGTCAATCCTTTCACTCTGGAGAAGGGCTCCCAGTACCATGAATTTGGCAGATGACAGCTGGTCGTAGCTGCCTGCCATCCCCATTACGATTTTATTTGTGATGTCCAACACATATCGGTATTCATTCTTTAAGTCGCCTCTCTTTGTCGTCAGTTTCAGCTTAGAGGGCTATTCTGGTAGTTTGATTCCATATCAGGTCTCTACAGCGCTTTGCTTGAGGGCTTCAATAGCTATGCCCCTTGATTTCATCCCGACCGCCTCTGCGACTGTCAGGTAAGAAATCATCACTTCCTATGCAAGAATCGAGCTCTTGATTCCCGATTCTGTTACTTTGGCTTCCTTGTAGAAACAAATGACTGCTTCCTTGTAGAAAATCTTGGGGTTAATATCCAAAAATGGGTAGATCCCATTTTTCTTCATCACCCGAATGATAGAATACATATATGTCTCCAGATTCACCTCGAGCAAGCCTTCAAAATCGACCACCAGACTGAAAATAATCTGGTCCTTCACAAGCTTGAGGTTGACTCCTTCGAAATAGGATTCCATTTCCGTAAATAAAATTTCTCGCTGAGTGTATTGGATATTCAAAGGATTTTCTGCTTTTTGAAAATTAGGGGTTTGAAAGCTTGAAGATGATAAAGTTTCTGTGAAATGATTTCTCCGACTTAAATAGCCATTTGAAAAGATGTTTTGAGTTTAATAATAATTAATTTAAGCGGCAGTCCAACTTTTGAGCATTTGAAAAAAAGGACTGTTGAATTTTAATTGGATATAGTGGCGATCGTGCGAACATGTATTTTCCATGTGTAAATAAATAATAATATGATATTCAAGAGTCGGCCAGGGATAAAAGAACTTAGCTGGTTGACGGTTTGATTGCTCTGCATCAGGTAGCTTGTGTCGCTTATGGGACAGCTAACTTTTCCTTGTTTGATCTGCACCAGTTAGCTTTCTGCATCAGGTAGGATGTATTTCCTGAGGTCAGATTCATCTGTTCTTCGTCTTCTCATCCGATCTGCTCAGGTAGAATGATTGTCTGCTCTAATCAGGTGGATCCTCTTTAACTGCTTTAGGTAGCTCTTCCTCGTCTTCATCAGGTAAGTTCCTTCCCTCGTCTGATCTGATCATGAGGTAGCTTTCTCGTCTGTACTAGATACCCAATCTAGTAATTCAAGTTCCCTGCTCAGCTCCAAGAACCTTTCTTCTGGCAAAGGTTTGGTGAATATGTCAACAATCTGGTATTCCGTGCTAACTCTTTCCACTCTAACTCTCTTGTTTAGCACATGATCTGTAATGAAATGATGTTTAACATCAATGTGCTTTGTCCTTGAGTGCAATACTGGATTATTGGTTATTGAAATTGCACTGTTGTTATCACACCATATTGGGACTTCATTTGCGATGATGTTGTAGTCCCTTAGCTGTTGTCTGATCCAAAGAATTTGTGCACAACAACTACCTGCAACTAGGTATTTTGACTCTGTGGTTGATAATTAGTTAGATACCTGTTTCTTGCTAAACTAGGATATTAATCTGGTTCTTAGGAATTGGCATGTTCCACTGGGGCTTTTCGTATTAATCTTGCATCCTACAAAGTCTGC
Source organism: Orobanche coerulescens (assembly GCA_033398695.1). Classification (NCBI taxonomy): domain Eukaryota; kingdom Viridiplantae; phylum Streptophyta; class Magnoliopsida; order Lamiales; family Orobanchaceae; genus Orobanche; species Orobanche coerulescens. Next base: position 133,038,977 of record CM065818.1, read on the forward strand.
ATCTGAGTATCCTGATAGCTCAAAGTTGTAGACTTTAGGATACTATAGTCCAACATTGATTGTAGACTTAAGGTATCTGATAATCCTTTTGGCTGCTTCCTGGTGAGACTTCTTTGGCTTAGATTGAAATCTTGCACATACACCCATTGTATATGATATATCTGGTCTGCTTGCAGTGAGGTATAGCAATGAACCAATAAGTCCTCTGTAGTGGGTTGAATCCACTGATATGCCTCCTTCATCTGCATCTAGGTGTAGGCTTGTGCTCACTGGTATTCTTGCTAGTTTGGCTGAATCCATTCCAAATCTCTTGATTAAGTCTCTTGTATATTTGGCTTGATTGATGAAAATTCCATTATTTAGCTTGCCCATCATACTCATCTCAAATTCTCCTTGCATGAGATTTGAGAAATTCTCACATAGCTCCGGGTTGGTTGAGCCAAATATGATGTCATCCACATATATTTGTACTAATAATATGTGGCCTTCATGCTCTACTCTGAATAGAGTCATGTCCACCTTGCCTTTGCTGAATCCATTCTTCTCTAAAAACACAGATATTGTTCCATACCATGCTCTTGGTGTCTGTTTGAGTCCATATAGAGCTTTTGGAAGCTTGTAGACTTTGTCTCCTTTGAGAAATCCAAGGGGTTGCTCCACATAGACTTCTTCTTCTAGAATTCCATTGAGAAAGGCACTTTTCACGTCCATTTAGTAGACTTCAAAATCCTTGAATACTGCATATGCAAGGAATAGTCTGATGGCTTCCAATCTTGCAACAGGTGCATAGGTTTCATCAAAATCTATTCCTTCACATTGTGCATATCCTTTGGCGACTAATCTGGCTTTATTCCTAATAACAGCTCCATCTTCATCACACTTGTTCTTGTACACCCATTTGGTGCCTATAACCTTCTTGTGACCTTGTCTATTATCTTGGGTTCCATTTGAGACATGAAACATGAGAACATTGCCATTCCTGCTGGTACTGTGGATTGTCTGGCTCTGACTCCATCAGTTAGGTATCTAATAACCTGTTGAATGGGATGATCTCTAAGCCATTTGAGTATTTCTTCTTCTTCAGGGTTTGTTCCCCCTGTAGAGTTATTTTGATGGACTTCTTCTCTCTCTGCATCATCTTGGTTCTGACTTCCTTGGTCTACAACTAGATCAACTATGGTCTTGTCATCTACAGGTGGAGATCCTGTCTGATCTGCAAATGAGTCTTCATCAGCTACAGATGGGTCTTCATCAGCTGCAACTGGGTCAGGTAGGTTTTGGGGTCCTATCTGATCTGCAGTTGGGTCTTCAGGCTGATCTGCAGGTGAGTCCATCATTCCTGTATCATGGATGATGACTTCTTCTAGGGTAGCAGATTTGAGCTTTTTCTCAATTGATTCCACCTGTTTCCTGTACTCAACAGTGGACTCATCAAACACAACATGAGGTGTTTATTTCACAACTAAGGTTCTTTTATTAAAAACTCTGTATGCCTTACTTATTTGTGAGTATCCTATGAAGAGACCATCATCAGTTTTAGCATCAAAAGAATTCAGTTGGGTTTTACCATTGTTGTGGATGAAACACTTACAACCAAAAATATGGAAATATGCAATAGTTGGTGTTCTGCCATTCCAAACCTCATAGAGAGTTTTTCCATGTCTCCCTACTATCATACTCTTGCTCTGAGTGTGGGATGCTTTGTTGACAGCTTCAACCCAGAACCTCTTTGGCAGGTCAGCTTCTGCAATCATGGACCTGGAAGCTTCCTTCAGGGTTCTGTTCCTCCTTTCAGCAACACCATTCTGTTGTGGAGTCATGGCTGCAGAAACCTCGTGCTGGATTCCATTTTGATCACTGTAATCAGTGATTGCCTTGTTGAGAAATTCTCCTCCTCTATCTCATCTGATCTTGATGATTGAGAGGGACTTCTCATTCTGGATCTTTCTTAGCAACTCAGGTAACTTTGTTAGTGTTTTACTCTTTTTATAGAGAAAAACAACCCATGTGTATCTTGAGTAGTCATCTACTACTACTAGAGCATGCTTTCTTCCACTCAATGTCCTTGGCTTGATGGCGCCAAAGAGATCCATATGAAGTAGATCTAGAATTCTGGTGGTGTGAGTGGTAGGTTGAACTGGTTTGAATGATGCTCTGGTTTGCTTCCCTTTCAGACATGCATCACAAAGAGCTTCCTTTCTGAATACTTCTTCTGGAAGTCCTCTGACTAGTTTTTGAGAACTAATCTTTTTGATGGATTTGAAGTTCAGGTGACATAGTCTTTTAAGCCACAACCATCCATTTTCCGTAATTGTCTTGGATAGAAAGCAAATGTTGGAGCTTCCTGTGTTCCAATCTATCATGTAGACATCTCTCCTTCTGAATCCTTGTAGCTTCCCTTCTCCAAATAGGATATCTATCACCATGCATTTCCAAATGAAGACTACTAGATTCTTCTCATCACAGAACTGACTTATGCTCAAAAGGTTATACTTGAGCCCTTTGACATAATGGACTTTGGATATTGTTATGTTTCCTCTGTGCAGCTCTCCAAAACCTTCTATTTGACCTCTAGAGATATCTCCAAAGGTTACATCAGGGCCTCTTTCCTTGGTATAATTTGAGAGCACCTTCTTGTTCCCAGTCATGTGACTTGAGCATCCAGAATATATAAACCATTCTTCACCTACTATATTTGAATTTGCTGAGATGTGGTAGTAGTCCTTCCACCTTTTCTGCAATCAAACAAGCAGAGATTTAGGTACCCAAATCTGTGTGGGTCCTCAGGGGTTAGTTGGTTTCCTGGAGAATTGATTTCTCCTTGGATTATGGAAGTTATGGTGATTGCCCCTAAAAGGTGTGTATGGTCTGGGCCTATATCCTCGATTAGGATTGTGAACTGGATGTGCCTCATAAAATTGGTGGTGTGGGCTATTTCTAAATATTGGCTGAGACCATTTATAAAATCTTTAGGGTCTCCACACCTGTTCATTTGGAAATCTTGGATAACCTTGAGGTTTACATGTGCCCCTCCCATTTTGAAATCTATTTTTAGGGAGTCTTTGATAATAATGGGCATGTTGTCTGGGCTGCTGCTTTTGCCTTGGCCATTGCCTAGTCTCTTGTCTAGGTGGCTGCTTTGTGAACCTTGGCTGCTGCCTAAAGTTCTGACATGGCTGCTGCCTATTTTGAAATACAGGTTTGTAAGTTAGCTCTGCAGACGGGACAAGTGTTTCTCCCTTGATGAAAGTAGTTTTTGAACTAGAGGAAGTGTTGGGGTCATATCCAAGGCCTGATCTGGAGTAAAGTGGCCTTTTATTCATACACAACTCATCCAAGGTTATAGATGCCTTGAGAGAGGTTATTTCCTTAGCTTGTGTATTACTTAGCTGTGTCAGTTTAGCAAACTCAGATTTAACATGAGCAAGTGCAACTGATTTCTCGCTATTTAAAATAGTTAATCCTTTGATCTCAGCTGTAGTATAATCAGCCTGGTTTTTCAACTGGTGTTTAGCCTGTTTTTTAAATTCAGATTTGGTTTTATTTAACTCTAGGCTGAGTTTTTCAAAGTTATTTTTCAGCTGCCTATTCTCATCTTGCAGGTGGGTCTTCTCGGCTGATACTTTTAAGTGTGCAAATTTTAATTTGTCAAAATCTTTGGGAAGCTGATTGACAGATTCATGTAAGTCCATATCCTGAGACATGTCTGAGCTGTTATTATTTGAAATTGAGGGTTTGGATGATACCTCTTCATTAGCTAAGTTGGCCATCAAACAATTATGCTCCTCATCATCATTGGAGAAGAATCCACTGCTAGATTCTACTCTCTCTTTGTCTTCTCCAATGAAAGCTTTTCTCTTGTCTTCTTTTCTGCCCACTTCTTTCTTGCCTTCATCCTTTTAAAGACCAGGACAGTCAATTTGTATATGACAATTATAGCATTCAACCTTTCAGCTTCCAGCCTTTTGATTCCTCCTTGGATTTTCTTTATAATTCTTCTTATACTTGGAGTAGTTCTTCTGGAAGTTGCCGGATCTTTGCATTATAAATGCCTTTTCTTCCTCAAAATCTAGGGGATTTGGAGGCTTGACATCAGATAGGCTCTTGGCAGGAGACTCAGATGCAAATGCTATTCCCTTCTTTGCAGGCTCGATTGATGATGAACATGGAAGCTCTAACTCATAAGTGTTTAGATCATAGAACAACTCCTGGATCTTTATTTTGTTGATATCCTTGGACTTTCTCGTGGACACTGCCTTCATACTCCATTCTGGGTTGAGAGATCTTAGAACTTTCAGGGCCATCTACCTGTTGCCATATGTTTTTCCCAAAGAATTGATTTCATTGATTATTTTAGTGAATCTTGTGTCCACTTGGTCTATAGATTCACCATTCTTCATTTTGAAATTGTCAAATTTCTGGGTAGCATTGACAACTTATTCTCTTTTGTCATCTCGGTTCCCTCACACATTACAGCTAATATGTCCCATATTTCTTTAGCATTCTTACAATTCTTGATCTTGACCATGGTTGATTTGTCAAGAGTCTGGTACAGCACATCTCTGTCCCGGTTGTCAAGATTGGCCAGCTTTCTTTCTTCAGGGGTTAGCTCCGTCCACTTCTTGGGGATCTTCTCTGGCTTCACGGCTATAATTTCTTCTAGGGAGTTGTCCTTATCGAAGATGAGAGGATCATCTTCAATTATGCACCACATGTCATCATTTATGGATGATAAATGTGCATGCATTCTTATCTTCCAAAGATCATACTCGTCAACTAAAAAAATAGGTAACCTAGAGTGCATGTGTTTCATGTGTTCCATTTCTAAATGAGAGATTAAAGTATATGTCCTCGATATATGGATCTTGGTCTGAAAATTGAACCAACCGCTCTGATACCACTTGTAGGTCACAAGTCGTCAGGAATAAGACTGGGGGGGGGGAGGTGAATAAACTTATTGAAACTCTTTTTCCATGAAGGATCAGTAGTTTCTCAGATCTGATAAGTACAGATGACTTCAAGTCGTCTGTAGACAGGATATACGGAAGACACAGCTGATGACGTAAGCTGATAACTAAGCAATGGAACAGTAAATATGTATACAACAGGTAAATATGATGATTAAAGCAGTAAAACACGCATGCAATTATAGTGGTCTCAGCGGTGGGGTAATCCTCTACTAATCCACTTTTCTCCAAACTAGTTGGAGATGAATTGACTATAATTCTCAACAAGTGATAAATATTTCAGTGATTCTTCCTTATCTACAACAACTTCCAGCCATTGGAAATCCCTGTTAGGCGTATTTTTATACGCTTATTTATCATTATTTTGTATTCCTTTCATAATTAAATCTGCATAAATGAGATTTTAATGCCCTATTCTTTTATGTTTTGCAGGAAATTGGAGTTCGGAAGCCGAAACGATGAAAAACGGGCGAAAACGGCAAATTTTGGCCTGGGGCCGCGACACAAGGCAAGCGGGCCGCGACACACGAAGGTGACCAGCGAGCCCCGAGTGAACTGTACCCTGAGCCGCGGCACAAGTATAGTGAGCCGCGGCCCAGGAGGAAAAATAAGCATCAGGTATTAGGCGCTGATCCCCGTGAACCGCGGCACAGATTAAGTGAGCCGCGGCCCACGGGGCGGTTTTGACAGAAAGTGCCGCGTTTCTGGGCCGTTTTGGAGCCTGTTCTCGACCTAATCACACGGATGCGCTTTGGAGGCTGTGTAGAGTTATAAATACATAATTGAAGCAGAAGACATCAAGAAGCAGAGAGCGGAAGCAGAAGAACGGAGGAATCCGAGCTCTTCATCTGCGTTTGATTTCAATGCTTTCATTCATTATTTCTGTATTTTTATTATTCAGCATGTCAGGCTAAAACCCTGTTCTAGGATTTTGAGGAAACCAAAGTTTTGACGAATTTGCTTTTGATTATCTATATAATTCCCTTTTCTATTGAGTTTTCCCAATCGTTTTTAATGCTTTCAATTGTGTGGCCTATAATTGGATTGTTTTAATTACGCAACTCGAATCGGGAGAGGAGAGTTGGTGAGGAAATATCGGTGAGAACCGTTTTATCTTGTGAGATAGGAATATACTCATAGGAACTACATGACCTTTTGAAGATTTTGTGCTTTTTGCCTATTGTCGAATTAATTCACCTAGGGATAGAGTGTATTATTCGCCTTAGAAAAATCTACTGACCTCGGGAGAGGCGGTAGAGTATTTTAGCAATCCTCGCCTTCAATAAATTGGGGAAATCATTAACTTCAGATAATCGAGAGTAAATTCGGATAAACCAAGGTGGATTCACAATCCTAGACTCATTCATCATTTGATTTTCTTTCTTCGAGTGATCATTTTTACTGTTTGTTCTGTTATTAGTTTTCTTTAGTTAGTAATTTGCATCCCAAATTTCGACAGTTCAAATAAAATTAGAATACATATAAATCGGTACTTAGTGATTCAGTCCTCGTGGGAATGATATCTCACTCATCACTTTATTACTTGTCTACGATAACGTGCACTTGCGTTAAACGAAATATCGCAAATAAGTTTTTGGCGCCGTTGCCGGGGAACTGATTTTCTTTACTAATATCGATTTCAGTATTTCTAGTCTTAGTTTGAACATTTTTTATTGTTTTTGTGTAATTTTATTTATTTATTTTTCCTTTGAGGAGTTTCCGGTTAGTGCATGAGAAAATTCGGTAACGAAGGCCTACTACCTTTGGATACCGAACTCGAGCGCACTCTTCGGAAAAGCAAGAAGGAGAAACGAGAGCTACCAGCAAAAGTGACAATGGCCGAAAATACCGAAAATCACGGAGGAGATAATCTTGTGCAGCAAGTTCAACCGGCATTAGCACTCCGCGATTATGCTATGCCACAAATAAATGCGAACTTTTATGGAATTCGGCGTCCAACCATTCAGGCGAACAATTTCGAAATCAAGCCGGCTATTATTCAGATGGTGCAAGCGAGCCAGTTTTGTGGATTACCAAACGATGAACCCAACGCACACATTGCCTCTTTTCTCGAGATTTGTTACACTTTAAAAAACAATGGTGTTACCAATGATGCGATCCGTCTAAGGCTTTTCCCTAGGGGTGGGCACAAGAAATCAAAATCCCGATCCCGTCCCGGTCCCATCCCAAAATTATCCGTGATAGGACGGGATTCAAAATTAAAAACACTAGGCCCGTCCCGTCCCATTAGAGTAACTACGGGACGGGACACGGGACAAAAAATCCGAGGCTTGTAAGGCCCGTCCCGTCCTGCTTAGTTTTTAATTCTTTTTAAAACTATATATTTTTATTATTTATAACCCTTTTTTAATTAATTTTTAACAATAAACTATTTTTATTTTTAACTATATGTATATTATAATGATACACAAATCTAATCAACCGATATAAAGTTAGTAACTGATGTATTTTCAAAAAAAATGGATATGTTGTATTCAATGTTAAGAATTGATATTTTAAAGTTTAATTTAGGCTATTAAATTAGTTTGTTGGATATTTTTCCCGAATTTAGATGTAGATTTTCTTACTTTTTTCTAATTTATAGTTTGAACTTTTTTATGCGGGACTAAACCCGCCCCGCCCTGCCTGGCCCCGCCCCAACCGGGATAAGGCCCGCGGGATGAAATTATGAAATCACCATTTCGCCCCGCCCCGCCCCGCTTGTTATTACACGGACGGACGTGGATGACCTGTGCCCGCCCCATCCTGGCCCCATGCCCACCCCTACTTTTCCCTTTCTCTTTGAGGGACAAAGCCAAATTTTGGCTGAACTCTTTACCGCCGAGCTCTATCACGACATGGGTAGAATTAGCACAAGCCTTCCTGGCTAAATTCTTCCCACCATCAAAGACGGCGAGACTGAGGAACGAAATTACTACCTTCGGGCAATTCGATATGGAGTCGCTTCATGAAGCTTGGGAGCGATCCAAGGATTTACTGAGGAGATGCCCGCATCACGGCTTACCAGATTGGCTCCAAATTCAAACATTTTACAATGGATTGAGTGCCTCCACACGCACTCTCGTTGATGCAGCCGCTGGGGGTGCCTTAATGGGAAAAACAATGGCCGAAGCACACTTTTTATTGGAAGCTACGGCTGCGAATGCTTATCAATGGCCGTCCGAACGAGTAAACCCGAAACGAGTAATGGAAATCTCCAATAATGATCCGATCTCTACCTTATCAGCTCAAGTCGCCGGATTGACGCAACAACTTCAAGCCTTTTCACATGCTCCGTCCCCCGTTACCATTGAATCGTGCAATTGGTGCAACGGATCGCATCCTAGCGCAGACTGCCAAGTCGGAAACCCTTTCGAGCAACATCCGATGGAACAAGCTCAGTTCGTGGGGAACGGGAATCGACAGAACAATCCGTACTCCAACACTTATAATCAAGGGTGGCGAAATCACCAAAATTTTTCGAGGAACGGGCAAGCTTTAAAACCTCCACAAGCTCAATTCGCGCAACCACCACAGCAGCCCCCTCAATTACCAAAGGTATCCTTGGAAGATGCTCTTGATCAATTGGCGGCTAACACGAGCCAATTCATGACCCGCACTGAGAATACCCTTCAAAATCATTCCGCCTTCATCCGAAACTTGGAAGCACAAATGGGGTAGATTGCAAGTCTATTGTCCTCTCGACCCCAAGGTTCATTACCCAGCGCAACCGAATTAAACCCCAAGGAAAACGTGCAAGCAATCGAACTACGAAGTGGAAAGGAGTTGAAAGTGCAGCCTATCAATGACAAGGACAAAATCGACCAAAGTGAGAAAGAAAAGGACGAGGCGCCTAAGCCAAAGGCAGTGTCGACTACTCAGCCCACCCCTCAAATTCCATTCCCACAGCGTTTGCAAAAGCAAAAATTAGACAAGCAATTTTCCAAGTTCCTCGACGTCTTGAAGAAACTGCATATCAACATTCCATTTGCCAATGCCTTGGAACAAATGCCCAGTTACGTGAAATTCATGAAAGAAGTCTTGTCAAACAAAAGAAAGCTCGAGGAGTATGAGACAGTCGCATTGATGGAGGAGTGCAGCGCTATTCTACAAAAGAAGCTCCCACCTAAATTCAGAGATCCGGGAAGCTTTGCCATTCCTCGCATCATTGGGAAATCGTCTTTTGAAAGAGCCCTATGCGATCTCGGAGCTAGCATAAACCTTATGCCCCTTTCTATTTTTAAAAAGCTGGATATTGGGGAAGCCAAGCCGACGACGGTCCCCTTATAATTAGCCGATAGATCCATCAAATATCCGAGGGGAGTGATAGAGGACGTCTTAGTCAAAGTCGATAAGTTCATATTTCCGTCCGATTTCATTGTGCTTGACATGGAGGAGGACCACGACATCCCAATTATCTTGGGAAGACCATTTTTTGAAACCGGCCGAACTTTGATCGATGTGGAAAAAGGGAAGCTTACTCTACGAGTTCAAGAGGAGCAAGTAACATTCAATATCTTTCGATCTTTAAAATATCCGAGTGATGCTGAAAATTGATTCCAAGTTGACGTCATTGACTCGTGTGTAAGTAGAGCCTTTCGAGAGAATTATCCACCCGATCCACTGGAGTCCGTTTTGATTGGGTTTGCTTCCGAATTAAATTCAGAGCATGCAGCCTATGTACGACACATGGATGCTTCCCCGCCAATTTTTATTCGTCAACCGTATGAGGAACTCGGAAATTCACTAACTCGACCCGTCCTTTCAATCGAGAAACCTCCAAAGTTGGAACTCAAGAAGCTGCCGTCTCATTTAAAATATGCATTTTTGGGACCTGACGATTCCTTATCAGTTATTCTTTCGGCCACTTTAGCGGGGGATCAAGACGCGAAATTATTGAGAGTTTTGAGGGAATACAAATCTTCTCTTGGATGGTCTATTGTGGATATTAAGGGGATCATCCCGTCCATTTGCATGCACAAGATTTTGATGGAGGAAGAATACAAACCATCCGTGGAGCATCAACGCCGTTTGAATCCAAACATGAAGGAGGTGGTAAAAGTCGAGGTTTTAAAACTCCTCGACGCAGGTATGATCTTTCCGATTTCTGATAGCAAGTGGGTAAGTCCGGTCCAAGTTGTGTCAAAGAAGGGTGGGATAACAGTTATTCAAAATGATAATAATGAATTAATTCCCACTAGGATTGTCACGGGGTGGCGTATGTGCATAGATTATAGGAAATTAAATAAGGCCACTAGAAAAGACCATTTCCCCTTACCTTTTATTGATCAAATGTTAGATAGATTAGCCGGACACGATTTTTATTGCTTTCTTGATGGTTATTCTGGGTATAATCAGATTTATATAGCCCCAGAAGACCAAGAGAAAACGACGTTTACGTCCTTACGGCATTTTCGCTTATATGAGCATGTCTTTTGGATTATGTAATGCGCCGGCTACTTTTCAATGGTGTATGATGGCTATTTTTTATGATATGGTAGAGCATTGCATTGAGATTTTCATGGATGATTTTTCTGTTTTCGGTGATTCATTTGATATTTGTTTGCAAAATTTGCAAAAAGTCTTAAAAAGATGCGAAGAAACAAATTTGGTCTTGAACTGGGAGAAGTGCCATTTCATGGTTCAGGAGGGCATCATACTTGGCCACCGAATATCTTCTCATGGAATTGAAGTCGACCGGGCCAAAATCGAAACAATAGAGAAGATGCCTCCGCCTACCTCAGTAAAAGGCATAAGAAGCTTTTTGGGACACGCCGGTTTCTATCGCCGATTTATTAAGGATTTTTCGAAGATCACGAAGCCGTTGTGCAATTTACTCATGAAGGATGTTTCGTTTGATTTTGACGAGTCGTGTAAAGAAAGTTTCGATTTATTGAAGAAAGCTCTAAGCACGGCACCGGTGATAGTCGCTCCAGACTGGGACCTTCCGTTCGAGTTAATGTGTGATGCGAGTTATTTTGCCATTGGGGCTGTTTTGGGGCAGAGACGAGGGAAAGCATTCCACGTCGTGTATTATGCGAGCCGAACACTTGACGACGCCCAAAGAAATTATGCCACAACGGAAAAAGAATTGTTGGCGGTGATCTTTGCATTTGATAAATTCTGGGCGTATTTGTTGGGAACGAAAGTGATAGTGTGGACCGACCATTCAGCAATAAAATACCTTTTGGAGAAAAAGGATGCCAAACCAAGGTTGATTAGGTGGGTGCTTCTTCTCCAAGAATTCAACTTGGAAATCCACGACAAAAAGGGGACTGAGAATGTCATTGTCGATCACATTTCACGGTTAGAGAGTCCCCTTGAGCAAGTAGAAAGTCATCCGCAAATCATAGAAACGTTTTCCGACGAGCAGATCTACAAGTTGGGTTCGCAACACGCGCCTTGGTATGCTGATCTAGTGAACTATTTGGCGAGCAAAACAATTCCAAACGACCTCTCACGCCATCAAAAGAAGAAGCTAATTTCAGATGCTAAGTATTATTTGTGGGACGATCCTTTTCTGTTCAAAAGAGGCCCTGATCAAATCATTCGCAGATGTGTTCCGGACGAGGAAATCCACAGTGTGCTGAATCATTGCCATGCATCACCCTATGGTGGACATTTTAGTGGAAATAGAACAGCGGCAAAGGTCTTACAATCGGGGTTCTATTGGCGGTCATTATTCAAAGATGCTCATTCCTTTGTGTCCACGTGTGATCGGTGTCAGCGGACGGGAAACATCTCAAGGCGACATGAAATGCCTCTGAACACCTTACTTGAGGTTGAGTTGTTCGACGTATGGGGGATCGACTTCATGGGTCCCTTTCCTCCATCAAACAAGAATCTCTATATTTTGATGGCCGTGGACTACGTCTCAAAGTGGGTCGAAGCGGTGGCACTACCAACGAATGGGTCCAATGTCGTAATTATCTTTATAAAAAAATATATTTTCACGCGTTTTGGGACTCCGCGTGCTATTATCAGTGATGGTGGTTCACACTTTGACAACAAATTCCTTGATTCGGTCTTGAGAAAATACGGAGTCACTCATCGTGTTGCTACAGCCTACCATCCTCAGACGAGCGGTCAAGTCGAGATCTCAAATCGAGAGCTGAAGTGGATCCTAGAAAAAACAGTTAGCTCGTCTCGAAAAGATTGGTCTTTTAAACTCGATGATGCACTTTGGGCGTACCGTACTGCGTATAAAACACCTATCGGGATGTCGCCTTACAGATTAGTTTATGGGAAAAGTTGCCATTTGCCCGTGGAGATGGAACATCGTGCTTACTGGGTGATAAAGAAATTAAACTTTGATCTGAAATCTGCTGGTGAGAAGCGTTGTTTACAGCTGAACGAGTTGTAGGAAATTTTACACGATGCATACGAAAATGCGAAGCTTTATAAGGAGTGGACAAAGATTTGGCATGATAAGCACATCACACAGAGAGAGTTTGTCCCGGGTCAAGAAGTGTTGTTATTTAATTCTCGCTTAAGGTTATTCCCTGGGAAATTGCGTTCACGATGGTCGGGACCGTTCACCGTAGTTCAAGTGTTCCCACATGGTGCAATGGAAGTACAAAAAGATGACCGCAATTTCAAAGTTAATGGACACCGGTTGAAGGCCTACTTGGGAAATCCAATAGACGCGCAGAAGACGAGTGTCGTCTTATCCACCGCCGGATGAATGCTAGAAAAGTCCGGCTGAAGACTATAAACTTAGCGCTTCTCGGGAGGCAACCCGAGTATTAGTTGTAGATTTTATATTTTTTAGTGTTTTCTTGCAATATAGAGTCTTTATTTTTCGTCATTTTTGCTTTGATTTGCTTATCCCTCTCGTTCTTAATGTTTTCCTTTAAAAATTCTGTGCAGGAGTCACCCCAGGGGAAGAAATCAGTGATGGGCCGCGGCACAAGAATAGTGAGCCGCGGCACACACCAGTTGAAGGAAAAAGGCCAAACAAACTGTACTCTGTGCCGCGGCACGATCTTACTGAGCCGCGGCCCACCAGGTCCCTGAGCCGCGGCACACCAAAGGTCCAAGAGATGCCAAGGAGGCTGTACTCCGTGCCGCGGCACAGACAAAATGAGCCGCGACACACTAACACGATGAGCCGCGACACGTGTAGATTGAGCCGCGGCACTCGGCGACATTGCAAAAATTCCCAGGCAGACTGTACTATGGGCTGCGGCTCACTATAAACTTAGCCCTTCTCGGGAGGCAACCCGAGTATTAGTTGTAGATTTTATATTTTTTAGTGTTTTCTTGCAATATAGAGTCTTTATTTTTCGTCATTTTTGCTTTGATTTGCTTATCCCTCTCGTTCTTGATGTTTTCCTTTAAAAATTCTGTGCAGGAATCACCCCAGGGGAAGAAATCAGTGATGGGCCGCGGCACAAGAATAGTGAGCCGCGGAACACACCAGTTGAAGGAAAAAGGCCAAACAAACTGTACTCTGTGCTGCGGCACGATCTTACTGAGCCGCGGCCCACCAGGTCCCTGAGCCGCGGCACACCAAAAGTCCAAGAGATGCCAAGGAGGCTGTATTCCGTGCCGCGGCATAGACAAAATGAGCCGCGACACACTAACATGATGAGCCGCGACACGTGTAGATTGAGCCGCGGCACTCGGCGACATTGCAAAAATTCCCAGGCAGACTGTACTATGGGCCGCAGTGTAACACCCCCAATATATTCGGGAATATTACAGCGCCGTAAATCCTTTACATAAGGATTTACAAGGCTGAAGAATTGAATAAGCATAAAAAGGTACTAACGAATGGAAATAACGGAATTAAGATACAACAGTTCTGACCAAATACTGAAAATACAAATGTTCAACAGAAATTATTAATACATCACCAAATTCAAATTTATCAAAAACGACTACGTACTCGAGTACTTATTGAAATAACTAACAAACAATGCATAAGTAAACCCGGCTAGAACATCACTCTGCACCCCCATCGTCATGCAGCTCCAGTGGTTGTTTCCCCGCTCTCCTGGATCCTGAACATAAACAAAATGTTCACCCCTAAAGGGGTTAGCACAACGATGCTAGTACAAGTACCACAACATATTATTCAACATCTCACGTAGAATAATAATACGTGATTGACAAAAATACCAACGAGTCTTCTCCTACGAGAACTCAATAAGTAACATACACATCTGATAATCACAACATGATATCATAACAAACACATGGTAATTCCGACAGATCCAAATGCTCATCGCCTAGAACCCACGATGATCCCGCTGCACCAACCCGTGGTGGAAAAACCCGTCCGATGATCCAAGACGCTAGCATAGATCCCCGATGATCCCGTCGGACCAACACGAGGTGGACATACAACAACGACATACACGCATCGACAATATGTACAACATCAATACATAAAACAAATAAGGTACTTGCCTCGATTCAAGACAAGAACAAAACTTCCACGAAAACGAAACACTCGAAGGTCGCCCTTCAATCAATCACGTTGCTAAGCTTGAACCTTAACAAAATAAGTAATATAGATTTCATTTATAGTCGTACTAACATTTAATAATCCAAATCACGGTGGAAGTTCATAAAATGTAACCTAATCAATGAGTCAAAAGTCACCTCATTGATCACCGAGTCAAAGTCAACCTCATTGATCACCGAGTCAAAAGTCAACCTCTCTGATCAGCCGAGTCCCGTCGAGATGATCATTTTAAAAAAATTCATCCAAATCCGAGTTCGTATGAAGAAGTTATGACCCAAAAGTCACCTCGCCGATCACCGACGTCAAAATTCAACCTCGCTGATCAGCCTAGTCAACCTAGCTGATCAGCCTAGTCAACCTCTCTGATCAGCCGAGTCAAAAGTCAACCTCGAGACGATCGTTTTAAAATAAAATTCATCCGAATCCGAGTTCGTATGAAGAAGTTATGACCCAAAGTCACCTCGCCGATCAGACGCCTTCAAAACTCAACCTCGCTGATCAGCCTAGTCAACCTAGCTGATCAGCCTAGTCAACCTCTCTGATCAGCCGAGTCAAAAGTCAACCTCGAGACGATTGTTTTAAAATAAAATTCATCCGAATCCGAGTTCGTATGAAGAAGTTATGACCCAAAGTCACCTCGCCGATCACCGACGTCAAAAGTCAACCTCGATGATCAGCCTAGTCAACCTAGCTGATCAGCCTAGTCAACCTCTCTGATCAGCCGAGTCAAAAGTCAACCTCGAGACGATCGTTTTAAAATAAAATTCATCCGAATCCGAGTTCGTATGAAGAAGTTATGACCCAAAAGTCACCTCGCCGATCACCGATGTCAAAGTCAACCTCACGATCACCCTAGTCAACCTAGCTGATCAGCCTAGTTAACCTCTCTGATCAGCCGAGTCCACCTAGCTGATCAGCCGAGTCATCCTCGCTGATCAGCCGAGTCAAGTCAACCTCGCCGATCACCGACTTGACTAGCCTAGTTGATGACAGTAGGGTATTGGGTAGAAAACTCAACATACGAAATTCTCGGGTGAAGTTGGGTGATCCAAGATTGATGTGTTAGATTCCAATATCATCATTATATCCAGAAAACATTAACAAATCTAACTTATATGGAAGGATATAACCTCTGATGATTTATTCATAAGTATAAACATCCCAATTTCTAAAACATGATGATGCTTGGATGATTCTATCAGTGGAACTCCATATCTTGACAAAGATACTTCTATCATATCCTTGATAACAAGAATCCAAGTAGGAATTAGTATTAACATACCTTAAGATGAAGAAAACACCGAGGCAATAAGTAGAATCCAACTCCGGTTGCTTGCTTGCTAGATCAAGATGTTTCTCCACTTCAATGATCAATCACCAAGGTGACACCCAATCTTCAAAGTTCACAAAAGGGGGTGGTCTAAATGTGTTTCAGAGTTAGGAAAACCCTCTGACTTCCAGAAATTAAGAACAGTGAAGGAAGATGAAAACCAAATGAAATGAGGTCATCCTTTATAAAATGTTTCGCCCCTGTGCTCAATAATTCCTACGCTAGATTCCAAAGTCAGTCTGTGCTTAATAATTAAAAACTGTCCAGACCATGTGCCGGCCTCCACCCAACTCCATAATTGATTACTTTACTTATAATATGCAACATACTCAATAATTTGTATTATTGAGTATTTGTATGGGACAAGTAATATGTCGCCATACTCATGCACGAAAATACAAATACGGTAAATACCATATTCCACTTATTGATATCACAATTCCAACTAATACAGGTTCAAATACAGTGAAATACTCGGTAATTAATCCGGATATTACATACTCTCCTACTAAAAGGAGTTTCGTCCCAAACTCAAGACGAAAATAATCCTGGATATATGGACTTCATACTTTCTTGTTTCCCAAGTGGCTTCTTCACTCCGTGGCGCGACCACCGAACCTTGACCAATGCGATCGGTTTGTTTCTCAACCGCTTAACTCGACTCTCGAGTATCCCGATCGGTTTCTCTTCAAACGTGCCATCTTGAGCGACTTCGATCTCGCCAAATCAATGACATGACTAGGATCTCGTATATACTTCCGTAATTGGGATACGTGGAACACGCATGAACATGGCTCAATGACGGCGGTAATGCCAATCAGATGCCAACTCTCCAACTCTCTCAAGGATTTCGAACGGTCCGATATATCTCGGACTCGCTTTTCCTTCTTCCAAAACGGAAAATTCCCCGAGTAGGAGTAACCTTTAAAAGTACGTGGTCTCCAGATTGAACTCCAAAGGGCGACGACGTATGTCTGCGTAAGATTTCTGCGACTCTGGGCGGTAAACAGCCTTTCACGAATCAAGGCTATCTTCTCTCGAGTCTGTACGATCAACTCTGGTTCTGTCCCGATTAAGTCTGATGAATCGTCCCAACATAAGGGCGATCTACATCTCCTCCCGTATAATGCCTCAAATGGTGCCATCTTAATGGAAGCATGCCAACTATTATTGTAGGTAAATTCAATCAACGGTAGATGAATTTCCCAATCGTTTGACCAATCTAAGGCACAAGCCCTTAGCATGTCTTCCACCGTTTGAATGGTCCTCTCGGATTGTCCGTCAGTCTGCGGGTGATAAGCTGTACTGAAGTTCAATTCTGTCCCCAAGGCCTTATGAACTGCTTTCCAAAAATGAGACACAAAACGGCCGTCTCGATCAGAAACAATGGTTTTCGGCGTTCCATGCAATCGAACTACCTCTGAAATAAATACTCGTATAACCTTTCTGGTCCCCACGTGTCCTTAATGCTTAGAAAATGAGCTGATTTGGTTAAACGATCAACTATCACCCAAATCATGTTCATTCCTGTCTTGGTTCTCGGCATACTAGTGATAAAGTCCATCGATATGTCCTCCCACTTCCATTCAGGAATTGGGAGTGGTTTCAACATTCCGGCAGGTCGTTGATGCTCGATTTTAACCTGCTGACAAGTCAAGCATTTCAAACGTAGTCCGCTACATCTTTCTTCATGTTGCCCCACCGTAAATTCTGTTTCAAGTCCTTATACATTTCTTGGTGCCCGGGTGGATAGAATAGGGCGAACTATGAGCTTCCTTCATAATTATGCTTTGAACATCGACATCGGGTACACAGAGTCGGTTCTCAAATCTCAAAACTCCATCATCTTGGATTACGAATCCGGGGCCTTCCTTGATTACTTCATCACGTAATCAATCAATGAGGATCATCCGCCTGCCTAGATTTGATTTCTTCGGTTAATGATGAAGTTATTTCCATCATGCACAGCTTGTCCTTGGACTCTTTGTAACCATACTTCAATTCCTTCTCGAATAATCTCTCGTTGAAGGCTAAGTTGGGAGGTCGAGTCTCCAAAGATTCGAATAGAAACAGGCTTGCGGCTGAGGGCGTCGGCCACTACATTCGCTTTGCCTGGATGATACAAAATCTCCAAGTCGTAGTCCTTAATCAGCTCTAACCATCTCCTTTGCCGCATGTTCAACTCTTTCTGACTGAAGATGTATTTGAGACTCTTGTGATCCGTAAAGATCGACGGTGAGTCCCGTCATGATAATGCCTCCAGATCTTCAAGGCAAAAACTACTGCCGCTAGCTCCAAATCATGTGTTGGGTAATTAACTTCATAAGGTTTCAGCTGTCGCGATGCGTAAGCGATCACCTTGTCATTCTGCATTAATACGCATCCGAGTCCTTGATTCGAAGCATCACTGTAAACTATAAATCCTCCTGTTCCTGTGGAAGTGAAAGAATTGGTGCCGTCGTCAATCTCTTCTTCAATTCATCAAAGCTAACTCCGACACAACTCATTCCACTCAAACTTTTGAGTTTTCTGCAGGAGTAGAGTAAGTGGACGGGAAATTTTGGAAAATCCTTCCACGAATCGACGATAATACCCAGCAAGTCCTAAGAAACTTCGGACTTCTTTCACGATCTTAGGAGGCTTCCAAACCAAAACCGCTACAATCTTCTGAGGATCTACTCGGACTCCTTTAGCTGATACCACAAGACCGAGGAACATTACTTCCTTTAGCCTTAATTCACACTTAGAGAGTTTGGCGTACATTGCTCGCTTCTTAAAAGTTCTAATACAATCCGCAAATGTCGTACATGCTCTTCCGGTTCTTAGAATACACTAGAATGTCATCAATGAACACGACCACAAATTTATCCAAATATTCGATGAACACTCGGTTCATCAACTGCATGAATACAGCAGGTGCATTAGTGAGACCAAACGGCATCACTACAAACTCATAGTGTCCGTAGCGAGTTCTAAACGCTGATTTCGGAACATCTGATTCTTTAATCCTTAGCTGATGATATCCTGATCTCAGATCAATTTTAGAGAATACTGTTGCTCCTTGCAACTGATCAAATAAATCATCAATCCGTGGCAACGGATATTTGTTCTTAATCGTCATCTTGTTCAGCTCTCGATAGTCGATACACAGTCGAAGTGATCCATCCTTCTTTCGGACAAAAAGAACCGGCGCTCCCCAGGGCGAAACGCTTGGCTGAATATAGCCTTTGTCCAGTAACTCCTCCAGTTGCTTTTTCAGTTCATACATCTCAGTAGGTGCCATACGATATGGCGCCTTAGAAATTGGTGTAGCTTCGGGTTCCAGTTCAATGGTAAATTCTACATCCCTTCGTGGAGGTAGTCCAGGTAACTCGTCAGGAAATACATCTGGAAATTCGTTCACAACAGAATGGATGAAAGTTCCACAATTTCGTCTTCTTTCTTCATTGCATAACACCGATCCCATGTACACTGCTTCAACAATTTGACACTTTCATCGCTTTGATCAACTTTCCCGAGCTTCCCGGTTTCCATCCCTCAAATAGTATTTCGAACCATCGTCGCCGATCAGCGAGATATTCCTTCTTCGGTAGTTTACAATAGCTCCATATCGACTAAGCCAATCGTCTCCGAGTATCAGATCGTCCCCTTGCATTTCTATTACAATCAGATTTGAGAGCCACTCTCTGCCTCCAAATGATAGAGGGAAATCTCTAGTTTCTAAGTTTCCAACAATCCTCTCTCCACTCGGTAAACCAACAACATAAGGTTCACAATTATGAAAACCAGAAACATTCAAACGATTTACACAAGACAAGGATATAAAAGAATGTGTAGCTCCTGTATCGAATAAAACGCTAACTGGCTGGGAAAGGATCTGGACAAGACTGATGCGACAAAGAAGATCCCGATCGTCTGTCCTCCTCATCTCGTACAAACGTGGGGTAATAGATCCGGCACTCGTTGTAACCTTTCCTTCCCACTGTCCTCTGACTCGCCCTCGGCCAAAATTCTGAGGCATCTGAACACTTTGCTGCGTTTGTTGAATACGGCTTCCTTCTCGATCGGGCTGTGGTGTACGGGCTCTAAAAGACTTTGCGGCCTCTTCACGTAACACCGCACGATGTCCCTCTCGACCACAATCAAAACAAGTCACGGCGGGTAGGGGGCAATTCCGTCGATAGTGCCCCGTCTGGGCGCAGTTAAAGCATTTCCCGATAACATCAGTCATAGTTGATGTTGCTCAAGTTCTTTCCGCTCCTAACTGGGTGCGGAGGTTTCTTTAAAGAATGAAAAGATGACTGGGCCTTGCGGGGCCCGCTGTTCTTGTGCTCTGTAAAAGTACCGGAGACTTTCGCTTCTTGGATTCCGTAAATTTCTCCATAGCCGCTTCCTTGATCTCATACGCCAATGCCTTATCCTGGTATTGGCGGAGTGTGGTACATTCAAAACCGGACATGTACCTCTGGATTTCTGGTTTCATCCTCATATCAAAATGGATCATCATTTCGCATCTGCTCGACCAGATGTCGAACAAATGCCACCGGTTAAACGCCTTAATTGCTCGAGATACCGCACATCTCAAGGCCGAGCGAGAAAAACTCCCGAACCTTAGCTTCCTTCACGGGACGAGGGCGATCGAGCTTCCATCATCAATTTAAACTCGTCCAATCAAGATCATGGTCTATAGGCCGGATGGCTTCCCACCATTCGGACGCTTCCCTATCGTAAAATATTGAGCGATAGAGGCTCTCGGTCGTCAGGCGCTTAATTCCGCAAAGATTTTCTCTAGCTCCTTTAACCAATGATCCTGTGGGAGTCTCGAAATACCGTCGAATTTGGGTGGTTGCATCTTTGCCACCTCCTGCAGCCACCGGTCACCTCGATTTCCCATGTCCGGATTCCTTGCTGTCCCTCTCCCTGCCGTAGTCCCACCGCCACTTGCATTCGGTCCACGACCTGGGCGAACCGAGTCATCTGGTTCACCACCTGAAGAAGGATTTCTGGTATAGCAGTTTCTGGTTCGTTATTGATAGATCTTTGTGGCTCGCCGAGCTATGATCGCCCGATTAGAAGGCGACGCTTCGCTCAAAGATTCCTTCGTCAAGGCCTCGCGACCGCGACCACGTCCACGTCCGCCTCTCAACATACCGCAAGCATAATTACTCAATATACAGGAAACAATATCGTTCAAATGCTCAAGTATAAGGAAATGTAACATGCAAAGGATGAGATAGAGTTTAGGAACTTACAACCACCGTCCGCACGACGACGTAGGCAAGACGGTGATGTTATTCCCGGCCGGTTACCTCAAAAGACATAAACGACCCTACTTTAACCCAACGGCCAAGATATCCATAATCTTAGCTCCGATACCATATTCTGTAACACCCCAATATATTCGGGAATATTACAGCCGTAAATCCTCTACATAAGGATTTACAAGGTCAAGAATTGAATAAGCATAAAAAGGTACTAACGAATGGAAATAACGGAATTAAGATACAACGATTCGACCAAATACCGAAAATACAAATGTTCAACGAAATTATTAATACATCACCAAATTCAAATTTATCAAAAACGACTACGTACTCGAGTACTTATTGAAATAACTAACAAACAATGCAAGTAAACCCGGCTAGAACATCACTCGCACCCCCATCGTCATGCAACCGGTGGTTGTTTCCCGCTCTCCCGGATCCCGAACATAAACAAAATGTTCACCCCTAAAGGGGTTAGCACAACGATGCTAGTACAAGTACCACAACATATTATTCAACATCTCACGTAGAATAATAATACGTGATTGACAAAAATACCAACGAGTCTTCTCCTACGAGAACTCAATAAGTAACATACACATCTGATAATCACAACATGATATCATAACAAACACATGGTAATTCCGACGATCCAGCGTTCATCGCCAGAACCCACGATGATCCCGCTGCACCAACCCGTGGTGGAAAACCCGTCCGATGATCCAACAAGACGCTAGCATAGATCCCCGATGATCCCGTCGGACCAACACGAGGTGGACATACAACAACGACATACACGCATCGACAATATGTACAACATCAATACATAAAACAAATAAGGTACTTGCCTCGATTCAAGACAAGAACAAAACTTCCACGAAAACGAAACACTCGAAGGTCGCCCCTTCAATCAATCACGTTGCTAAGCTTGAACCTTAACAAAATAAGTAATATAGATTTCATTTATAGTCGTACTAACATTTAATAATCCAAATCACGGTCGGAAGTTCATAAAATGTAACCTAATCAGTCGAGTCAAAAGTCACCTCGCTGATCAGCCGAGTCAAAAGTCAACCTCGCTGATCAGCCGAGTCAAAAGTCAACCTCTCTGATCAGCCGAGTCCCGTCGAGATGATCATTTTAAAAAAAATTCATCCAAATCCGAGTTCGTATGAAGAAGTTATGACCCAAAAGTCACCTCGCTGATCAGCCGACGTCAAAAGTCAACCTCGCTGATCAGCCTAGTCAACCTAGCTGATCAGCCTAGTCAACCTCTCTGATCAGCCGAGTCAAAAGTCAACCTCGAGACGATCGTTTTAAAATAAAATTCATCCGAATCCGAGTTCGTATGAAGAAGTTATGACCCAAAGTCACCTCACGATCACCGACGCCAAAAGTCAACCTCGCTGATCAGCCTAGTCAACCTAGCTGATCAGCCTAGTCAACCTCTCTGATCAGCCGAGTCAAAAGTCAACCTCGAGACGATCGTTTTAAAATAAAATTCATCCGAATCCGAGTTCGTATGAAGAAGTTATGACCCAAAAGTCACCTCACGATCACCGACGTCAAAAGTCAACCTCGATGATCAGCCTAGTCAACCTAGCTGATCAGCCTAGTCAACCTCTCTGATCAGCCGAGTCAAAAGTCAACCTCGAGACGATCGTTTTAAAATAAAATTCATCCGAATCCGAGTTCGTATGAAGAAGTTATGACCCAAAGTCACCTCGCCGATCACCGATGTCAAAAGTCAACCTCGCCGATCGGCCTAGTCAACCTAGCTGATCAGCCTAGTTAACCTCTCTGATCAGCCGAGTCCACCTAGCTGATCAGCCGAGTCATCCTCGCTGATCAGCCGAGTCGAAGTCAACCTCGCCGATCACCGACTTGACTAGCCTAGTTGATGACAGTAGGGTATTGGGTAGAAAACTGAACATACGAAATTCTCGTGAAGTTGGGTGATCCAAGATTGATGTGTTAGATTCCAATATCATCATTATATCCGTAAAACATTAACAAATCCAACTTATATGGAAGGATATAACCTCTGATGATTTATTCATAAGTATAAACATCCCAATTTCTAAAACATGATGATGCTTGGATGATTCTATCAGTGGAACTCCATATCTTGACAGCATACTTCTATCATATCCTTGATAACAAGAATCCAAGTAGGAATTAGTATTAACATACCTTAAGATGAAGAAAACACCGAGGCAATAAGTAGAATCCAACTCCGGTTGCTTGCTTGCCAGATCAAGATGTTTCTCCACTTCAATGATCAATCACCAGTGACACCCAATCTTCAAAGTTCACAAAAGGGGGTGGTCTAAATGTGTTTCAGAGTTAGGGAAAACCCTCTGGACTTCCAGGACATTAAGAACAGTGAAGGAAGATGAAAACCAAATGAAATGAGGTGTCGTCCTTTATAAAATGTTTCGGGCCCCCGTGCTCAATAATTCCTACGCTAGATTCCAAAGTCATCTGTGCTTAATAATTAAAAACTGTCCAGGACCATGTGCTGGCCTCCACCCAACTCCATAATTGATTACTTTACTTATAATATGCAGCCATACTCAATAATTTGTATTATTGAGTATTTGTATGGGACAAGTAATATGCTGCCATACTCATGCACGAAAATACAAATACGGTAAATACCATATTCCACTTATTGATATCACAATTCCAACTAATACAGGGTTCAAATACAGGTGAAATACTCGGTAATTAATCCGGATATTACACGCAGCTCACTTAAGATGTGCCGCGCCCCCCGTCGCAAATGGGAAAGCCCAGGTATCCTTCATATACACGATCGGCCGGCACACATCAGGTAAAGTCCCTTTCTTCCTTCCTTTGCACAAGCGATCGGCCGATATCCTTTTCTTCTCCTTCTTCTTGCATTCTTCATTCCAAATCAGGTAATTCTCAATCTCTTAATCATAATTGATACATGAATTGAAAAGTGATTTGTTGTTATATGTTGCTAGTTGTTCTTCAAAGTTTTCTCAAAAATGGAGTTAGAATATGGTGAATATGGTGTTTGATTGTGATGGTATTTGTGATTATGAACGAATTGGTGATGTTAGTTGTCGTTTATCATGGCTATATATCTGTGTTATTATTTTTTGGGATTTGGAGTTAGCCATTAAAATTCTTGTTCTTCATTTTAACTTGTGCATACCAAGTGTTTGATAAATTGCAGCAATGAAAAATTGTTAATAAAAGCATTTTCAAACTATATGCAACAAATCGTTTTATCAGATTACATTATCTCTAGACCCTTACATCATATGTAAACTTGAGAGCTCATTCTTAATTTCATCTTTGATGATGCAAGCTCATTCATTCACGTTCCGCATGGTGTAGTCGAGGAGCGTGTAGGCTTGCCGGACGAGGCCGGCACCAGTTCATGAGCGGACACTAGGGGAGTACTTGACCTTGTCTCTTATTTCATATTACTATTTTGTCCATTGAGGTTAATGTACGTCCTAAGTTTGGGGGGGGGGGTTTACTTTCTGTTGCTGTACTTATTCGTTTGCACTTTCGTTATCTTTTTGTTCTTAGCCTTGCTTGTCGTGATATTATTTGCAGTCGTGAATTTTTCGTGCTTCGTTTTGTGTAAAACTGATGTTACAATACTGATTTCTCTCTGAAGAAACGGTTGAGTTTAGTTGAGTTGTAGTCAGCGATATCTGTTTCTGTTGAGTATTCATCTAGGTCCGGAATCTTTTGTTTTTGTAGAAATCTTAGTGGATAAGAGAGGAGACATACGTGTTTTCAAATCGCCGTCTATACGTTTGGTTACACTTTTCGCGTAGCTAGTCGTCCAGTAACATAAGTCGTGTTGGCACTTGCTTTGAGTTTAGAGTCGGACAGTTTTTCCCAAAAAGTCGAGATATTATTTGTTCTATGATGGGAAATCTAGTAACCGGGAGTATTCACGTGACCCGTTGTTTACTCTCGCGTAAAATGACAACCTTGATTAGACTAGTGTTTTTGAGATTTCGCATGTGCCGATGATGGGGAGCCTAGTAACCGGGGGTATTCGCATGACCCGTTGTTTACTCTCGTGTAAAACAGCAACCTTGAATCGGACATGCGGAAATAGCTATTCGAGTTGTTTCTCCGCTGTGGAGGGGAACTTAGTAACTAGAAGCATCCATGTGCCCCATGAGTGTCTTTTACGTCAAACGGTTCCCCAATACATGAGAATGGAATTCCACCCTAGGATTATCCCGATGAAACATCCCGAGATCCGAACCTAGTGGTCAACTCGAATCAATTTATTGATCATATATAAGGGAATACTGTCGGAGGGTTATATTTGATGATGAAACTCTTGAAATTTTGGCCACTAGACTGTGGGACTGGGCGAGTTAGCTTGTTTATTTTAACCCTTCACATTGACGGTAGGTCAAATTCACGCTTATTAATCTTTGAGCTAGATTTTCTTCATGCACGATTTATTAGGACTGGAATTGGTTACTTCGTGGAATCAGTGTCCTGGATGTGACTCACTATTACGATACTTGTACTATTCTTTGAGATTTTCAGGGTAGTATTGATTAGGTTGAGCACTATGAAATTGCACGATTATTCACGATTATTCTTTTATTTGTAATCAATTCTTTTTGCTTGAGGACAAGCAAAGGCTCAAGTTTGGGGGTATTTGTTAGGCGTATTTTTATACGCTTATTTATCATTATTTTGTATTCCTTTCCTAATTAAATCTGCATAAATGAGCTTTTAATGCCCTATTCTTTTATGTTTTGCAGGAAATTGGAGTCCGAAAGCCGAAATGATGAAAAACGGGCGAAAACGGCAAATTTTGGCCTGGGGCCGCGGCACAAGGTAAGCGGGCCGCGGCACACGCAGTGACCCGAGCCCAGTGAATCAGACCACTGAGCCGCGGCACAAGTATAGTGAGCCGCGACCCAGGAGGAAAAATAAGCATCAGGTATTAGGCGCTGAGCCCCGTGAGCCGTGGCCCACGGGGCAGTTTTGACAGAAAGTGCCGCGTTTCTGGGACGTTTTGGAGCTTGTTCTCGACCTAATCACCCGTACGCATTTTGGAGGCTGTGTAGAGTTATAAATAAGGGTTTAAGGTCATAATTGAAGGAGGATCGCGGAAGAGAGGAATCGATCATCATTAAGGAAGAGAAGCAGAAGACATCAAGAAGTAGAGAGCGGAAGCAGAAGAACGGAAGAATCTGAGCTCTTCATCTGCGTTTGATTTCAATGCTTTCATTCATTATTTCTGTATTTTTATTCTTCAGCATGTCAGGCTAAAACCTTGTTCTAGGATTTTGATGAAACCAAAGTTTTGACGAATTTGCTTTTGATTATCTATATAATTCCCTTTTCTGTTGAGTTTTCCCAATCGTTTTTAATGCTTTCAATTGTGTGGCCTATAATTGGATTGTTTTAATTACACAACTCGAATCGGGAGAGGAGAGTTGGTGAGGAACTATTGGTGAGAACCGTTTTATCTTGTGAGATAGGAATATACTCATAGGAACTACGTGGCCTTTTGAAGATTTTGTGCTTTTTGCCTATTGTCGAATTAATTCACCTAGGGATAGAGTGTATTATTCGCCTTAGAAAAATCTACTGACCTCGGGAGAGGCGGTAGAGTATTTTAGTAATCTTCGCCTTCAGTAAATTGGGGAAATCATTAACTTCAGATAATCGAGAGTAAATTCGGATAAACCAAGGTGGATTCACAATCCTAGACTCATTCATCATTTGATTATCTTTCTTCGAGCGATCGTTTTTAGTGTTTGTTCTATTATTGGTTTTCTTTAGTTAGTAATTTGCATCCCAAATTTCGACAGTTCAAATAAAATTAGAATACATATAAATCGGTACTTAGTGATTCAGTCCTCGTGGGAACGATATCTCACTCATCACTTTATTACTTGTCTACGATAACGTGCACTTGCGTTAAACGAAATATCGCAAACAATCCCGTCGTTGCAACTCCTTTGACTGCCTAGCACCTCTTGATCTAAAATCCTCGGATGCATATCAGTCTCGCAAACTTCAACCAGTGAAGTACCCCGACCTCGGGTTTAAAGACACGAGTGGTTTGTCTTCTCCAACTAAGAGCTTCTTCAAATAAGAACTTTGAACTCTTTCTCTTCACGATGTTATTGTTCGCTTTGTTTGCTTTGATTACTTTATTCACTTGTTAGTGTTGTTCGTATCGTACTTTGCTCAATTCAAATCTTCAGGTATATATAGATGTTGATCCTTGAGCTTCCTTCATAGCCGTTGCATTTTCTGTAACAAATCCATCCGTTGGAGAGATAGACTTCTTTGTTTTTATTTCCGAACGTTGCAAGGCTGGATTCCCTTATTTTAATCTACTTCCGACCGTTGTGAAGACTCACGTTGTAGCACCGAAACTCTATATTATAATATGCATAAAGTATTCAGAGTGTGGGTCTCAATGAATATTTAATTCATTGCTTTTCAGGAATCTCTTCAGTGCATGCGACTTTTTGTGGACTGGATTACTTAGCTGATCACTTATCTGATCTCGTACAGAAATCCTTATCTGATGTCGGACTTCTCTGATGTAACTTCTCTGAGATGAAGTTCTATGTCCCGACGAATCTTCTCTGATTTGAAGTCTTCTCACCTGATGAACTTATCTAATCTAATGGTCAAACTTCAGTTGACTGGACTCTATCTGATCACTTGACTACAGTTTGGTCAAACTTCTTTGATAAATGAGTTGACCAGGATTTCTCTGATAAATGTCTTTCTGCAGAACATTGTCTGATGATAAGTCGTTTGTGGTCAACCTTCTCTGAACAGTTGAGTTAACCAAGACTTCTCTGATTAAACTTGTCTGCAACTCGGATTTCTGTAGTGTTGGGTCAAACCTCTCTGATGTATCTGTTTGACCAAAACTTCTCTGATTTGGACTTGCCTATGATTTATACTTAGCCGATTTTGGCCTAACTTACATGTCCTACAAAAGATACTCATTTGGTTCTTCTTTACATTTTGCCAAGTATTTAAGACATATATTTGAATAATCAAATACAGGGATAACATCATCAAAATCTAATAAGTATTCCTAACATTAACCATCTTGCGGTGAATACCTTTTCACTCGTCAACAAATCTTCGGGAACAAGATGTTAGCCACCATCATATTCGCACCAATAATCATTCTGTGGTGGCATGGTACGTCACCTCATTCCATTCACATCACACAATTGTATCGCAATAGAAGTTTAATGAAACCACATAATATAAGAAGACAACATCGCAAATGATAGAAATTGTATTATAATTCATGAAGTACATGGTAATTAAAGCATGAAATACCCATGGTATTACAGTATGCATAACAATGTCATAAATATTCTCTAAGCCCCTAGAGCAAACCGAACCTTGCTAAGTTTTAGGGACATCCATGCCAACGATTATCACCTTGATACACATTGTGGTAATGGGTAATAATTTTTCTGTGTTAGTCTGGATGAATACGGAACATGCCACGTTCTAGAGAAATTAATGAGTCTAAGTAGTGGTTTATACTAAACTACAATAAGGGTTAGTGAATCTTATACTGTGAGGCACGGACTTTCTGATTCCGAAGCATACCAACTGTGCCATGACCGACTTGGTCACCCTGGACGCAACATGATGATTCACATTTTGAAATACTCACACAATCATCCATTTTCAAGTCCAAAAAACGACTAGAAGTCCCGCTCGACATCAGCATTGATGTGAGTGAGTCTGATACCGTGTCACCAAGATTGAAGATCGCACGCCCTAAAGAGTTTCTTTTTTTTTTAAGAGAAAACATCCATTGTGGACGGGGGGGTTGAGCATGGACCCACCAACCTGTGAGATGAAGAAAAAATTGAGAATACAAGTAATCTGTCCCAAATTATGACCAAATTTGGCCATAATCCAAATCATAAATCTAAAAAGCGAAATACCGACGACCCGCTAAAGAAATACAAGGTGCACCACTAAAGGCGTGGGCTAATGTGCGGACCGATAGGTAAAAAACCACTTCCGAATTATGACCAAAAATGGGCTATAATCCGGATCCTAGAAACTAAAATGCAAGCAACCCACTAGATAAATGCAAGGTGCACCACTAAGAATGTGGGCTAATGTACGGGCCCATGGCAATAAATCAAATGATAAAATACTACCTAAATCTAAAAGAAGGGCAGTTAAGCTTATCCATCCATATAAGAGAGAGAAGAAATGGAGGAGCAGTATCATATGTATAAGTCTGAATACCGAGGGACGACATGCCGAGCCCAAAGAGATAATCAGCCGGCCTGTTAACCTCCCAAAAAATGTGAGTGACTCTGTACTGAATATCTCGGAGAATGTGTTAGATACGCATAAGGGTGTGACGAACCTGCCAAGAGTCCTGATGGCCAGATGAGAGCAGGGTGACCACAGCAGCAGCATCAAGCTCAATCCAAACATGTCTCGATCTCTTGGAAGCCAAAATCAGTTTTACAGCAAGTGCCTGGATCTCTGCATCAAAGCTCGAAGAGGCATGAATAGAGGAGTGGAAAGCAAGGACGATCTCTCCGTGATGATCTCTAATCAGACCCCCAACCACCAGTAATCTGAGTATCTCTATCGAAGGAGCCATCCGTATTCAGCTTGATCCAAGGGATCTCGATTCGAAGACAAACCACCGGAACAGGGAAATGTGTCTGAGCGGTAGAGGGGGTGAGCTCGCTGGAAACAATCAGGAGGCGAGCACTCCGCCCAGAACTATGAAGAAATAAGCCCTATATCAGCTAGTAATGAAACATGGCGCTCCACATTCACAATAACATGACAAGCAAGAAAAGTAACCGCCCTATGCTTTAAACTATTCCTCTACATCCAGATGAACCAAAGGATCCGATAAGGAATTATGAAAGCTGCGTGCCTAAAGTGTGTGCCATCTAAGAAAAAACTCAGAAGCTCAAAGATACTATCAGTATGGGGTAGGGATAGATGAGTCCATGCGCCAAAATACTACAACACATCACGAGCCACGTCACTCACCAAGAAAAGGTGTGCAAGGGTCTCGGTATGGTAGGTTTGGGTAGGGGTAAGGGTACAACATGAGCATCTAGAGGCCATGGAAACGCCCCTCCTCTATAAGACATCATTAGTCGGGATTCGTCGCAGTAGAAGTCACCAAATGAACACAGATATCGTAGGTGTGAGTAAGGTAGTCCATCAAAAATGAGATTAGCCTGATCCATCACCCTGATGTGAGACCAAGCTGACGACAATGTGAAGGCACCCGAATATGTAAGAGTCCAGCACATGCTATCCGAATCCTCCTCGGCAATGGGAGTCGCGAGAATATTCTGTATGAACTGAGGGGCAAATCGTAGCTCCTCACCAACAATGGACTCGAGTCTACCCATTTCCTAAATCCCATCTACCCAGAGATCATTAATCCTAAGATAGGGTCTACCATTAATCTGATAATAAGACGAAATAGGCATATCCCCAATCCAAGTGTCGTCCCAAAAACTGACCTCCCCGCTGCCACTATAGAGAGTCCCATAAATGAACTCGTAAGCCTAGATACCCCCACGGAGGAGACGGCGACAAGGGCGGCTGGCGTGAGCTTTCAGAGCAGAACACATAGGCATAGAAAGGCCAGCGAAGTAGTATTTGCGGAGCATAAACTGCACCCACAAATACGTGCCCGTGCGATGGCGCCACCAAAGCTTATAACTAAATCTCTCGCCATATCTGAGAGCCTCTGAATCTCTAGGCCTAGTGCATCTTATGCAAGTCATGAGGATTCCAAGGCAATTTCCAATGCCTATAAATCAATTTGTAAGACCTATTCACTAGCAAAGTTGATACCTTCTCCATCATTTGCTAAAGACTCAACACAAAATATTCGCTTCTTACAAAGAATTAAAAGGCACACTTATAGACCTATTCAGCTAAAGTACGGACAATTAAGATATTTTATGGTTCTGGTTGAAGCATCAACGCAATGGTCACACGTTGCTATGCTATCCACAAGAACCACTGCATGTGCTAAGCTCCTAGCATAAATTATCAAGTTACGGGCTAACCACCCTCACTTTCCAATATTTTCATTATGATTTGACAACGCTGCTGAGTATACATTGCTTTGGTCATACGTCGCTCTGCTATCCACAAGAATCACTATATTTGCTAAGCTCCTAGCAAAAATTATCAAATTACGGGCTAACCACATGACTTTCCAATCTTATCATTAAGATTGGACAGCGCTGTTGAGTTTACGTCAAAGTCCTTCGACGAATATTGCATGTCGATTGGGATTGACGTTGAGCATTTAGTCCCCACATTCATTCATAGAATGACCTTTCTGAGGCTTGTTAGGCAAAATGCACTTGGCAAAATGTAAAGAAGAATCAAATGAGTATCTTCTGTAGGCCATGTAAGTTTGGCTAAGTCTAGAATCGGCTTGGTATAAATCTCAGGCAAGTTCACTATCAGACAAGGTTTGGTCAACGGGAACCTCAAAGAGGTTTGACTAAAACACTGTTGAAGGTGAGTTGCAGACAAGTGTAGATCAACCAAGTCTTGGTCAGCTCAACTGATCAGAGAAAGTTGACCACTGACGACTTATCATCACGCAACGTTCTGAAGAAAGAGATTTATCAGAGAAGTCCTGGTCAACATAATTATCAGAGAAGTTGCACCAAACTGCAGTCAAGAGATCAGACGAAGTCTAGTCAACTGGAGTTTGACCATCAAATCAGATAAGTTCATTAGGTAAGAAGACTTCAGATAGATCGTGAGATCAGAGAAGATTCGTCAGGACAGAGAACTTTATCTCAGAGAAGTTATATCAGATGTAACACCCCAAGAGGCGGCTATTACAGTGCCGTGAATCCCACACTGGGACCCACCAGGCGATATCCAAAACAGGTTAAATAAATATTATTTGTGATACCGAATCACAACGAATAGTCATTTCTCTGATTAGGAGTTTATTAAAATATGGCCAACGGCCTTACAACACACAGGATCCGAAAAACAAGTATAAACCATATGGAGATGGAAAATACTTCAAATGTCAAATACAACCAAAAAGTAATTTAAATGAAACAGGAGATAACATAACGCGGTTAACATAACCGGACAACAAGGATGAGGGCCCCCCGAACTAGTATCCTCCGAACCCTTCGCCGTCGACATGCTCTTCCCGTGCCTTACCTTTGCCTCGCCCTAAAATACAATACAAGTATTTCGCCCAACACAGGGTCAGATATACATGATAACCAATTCTTCCGACATTATACAATTCACATATATAGATCTTAAGAAAATCATTCCGACTATTAATCATACCCCTCGGGCATATGAAATAATCAGTCACAAAATATCGAACACATCCAATCATACATGGACTATAAACGATTAACAATATAGCTCAAGATGGACATCACAGTACGCCCGATCCGGAAATGTGTCCGTGTACATGTCCACCCCGTATACGGAATCCAGAATATACGTGTGACAATGTACCTAATTAGCCTCACGAACTACGTCTCGTGTGCACACACCCAATACGGAAACATCCACGTATGACTATACAAGTGCCCGGCTAAAAATCCTACACAATATCCAATCGGCATGCAGATATGATTCCGGAAATGTCACGACACAACATGACAACGAAGTTCAATGAAATACACATCCAATTAAGGATCAAGAAAAACTCACCAAAGTGAAGATAAGGACCAACGAGATCAACGATTCAAAACGGCGTACTTGGGAATGCAATCCCATAATGTCAAGGACAATATCAAATCATGACAAACGTCACATGGACAATTCATACACATGAAATATATAATCATCACAAGAATCTAATCATCATTATAACCAAGAAAGATAACTTGCCTTAATACGGAGACGAGAATAGTCCTCTTCTTATCGGAACGAACGAACGGTCCTCGACAAGTTTTACTCGAACCAACAACCTTAAACAAAATACATTTTACTCAAAACATATTCGTATAATTATCAATATAGGATTAGTAAGACGTCAACCTACAATTCTTTAGAATAGTTTGTTACTACCAATTATAGAAGCCTTAAGCCAGGAGTCCTTCTAACATCATTATAACCATAAGAATCGGTTTACAATATTTACCGAATGTTCGCATGGTTCATCATAAGCAAGAGTTCTATCAAGGGTATGTTGAATAACCAATTATGATGTTAAGATCAGCTTATGATGATTAAACTTTCCAAAACATTAAAAGGTTGAAAGGTAAAATCTGCACATTATGATTATTCTCCTCTCATTTAATTTGACTTTAAGCTAACAACAAGTTCATAAGTTCTGAGATTACACCATACTCATGAAGGTTATCAAAGTCTTTGATTACAAGGCTGGAGGATTCATTAACATGATGGTGAATTCACCATTTATCTAGTATGATGATCAAACATTCTAAGTTCTCAACACCTTAGATTAATGAAGAGTTATTGTTGAAATTATCAAGATCCTTATCAATCTTCAAAGACTTGAGAAACTGAACAATTATGATTTGTTAAAGCTTCTAAGATTTCTGAACTAGATCATCTAATCCTATCTTTAACATTATCAAGTTCTTCTCAAAGTAAATAGATATCTAAAATGGTGTTTAAACACTCCATGATATCAAGTTCTTGATTAAATCCAGTTATGAAGAAGCTAACCGATCCAACAATGTCCTATTGAGCTAAATTCGTCCAACAAGATGAGTATGGTAGTTACAACATGATTAAAGTCACTATATCATCAAGAACACCTCCATCTCAAACCCTTATTTAACATATTCATCAAAAGTGTTAAAAAGGTTGGATTAGAACTATGTTTTACTTGCTTAATATAACTCTAGGTGAAGTATAATTCGTCATTAATAATCAACATAAGAAAATAATGCAGAGAAGAAAACACACCAACCTCCAGAAATGAAGAACAACTTCAATGCTATGAGAGAATATATTCCAAGCTTAAAAACAACTCCAAATCTCCAAGAAAATGAGCTCCACTCCGAGATTCAAGGCTTAGAAATAAGTTGGTGAAGGTTTATATCGCTTTGGTAGTGCAGAGGTATGATATGTGAAGAGAGAAATTCGGTTTGGGTCGTGAAGAAATGAAAAACAGGTTGGTCCTATAAATAGACTGTGCAGACTTAGCGCACGCTATCAGGACAGTTTAGCGTACGCTAATGCCCTTACGTACGCTATCCGGTCGATATTACGTACGCAAGCGGCTTACAGTGGCTACTGTCTTGAATTATCGCAGGCCGTTAGCGCACGCTAATGAGAAATGGGTTACGCACGCTAATAAAAGTAGATTCTCACCGACACGACAGCTCAGACTTAGATCTCATGCACGCTAACGGTTAAAAGGGTTCACGTGCTGAAGTCAACTGCTGCCAGATTCCCTCTTAGCGTACGCAACCGAGGAAACCTTACGCACGCTAAGTCACATGATTAGCGTACGTTAATAGTACTGTGTAGCGTACGCTACATTAACAAAAATTCGAAAATACAACTCTCTAATTAACATTGAATCATCACATACGAAATGAAATAACAACAATATGATATTCAAATCTATAATACCACGACATAATACTAAATGCAACGATTCATGATAATCAGATTATCCGAATAATACAATGACAGGTAAAAATGAAAAGTTACAGTCGGATATTACATACTCCCCCCCTTAAAAAGAGTTTCGTCCTCGAAACTAAGGGGTAAATAAATCGGGGTACCTCGCTCGCATACTATCCTCGGTCTCCCACGTAGCCTCCTCGACTCCGTGTCGTGACCACTGAACTTTCAGTAGGGGAATCGTCGTGTTCCGCAATTGCTTGATCCTCCTCTCGAGTATCCGTACAGGACGCTCCTCGTACGAATGATCCTCTGCTAAATTAATATCTTCGAATTGAAGTACGTGGCTCGGATCAGCAACATATTTCCTCAGCTGGGAGACATGAAACACGTTGTGAATCTTACTCAAGGTCGGTGGCAAGGCTAGTCGATAGGCCAGATCACCTACACGCTCCAGAACCTCAAACGGCCCAATGTACCTTGGGCTCACTGCCCTCTTCCCAAACGAAAAACACCTCGAGTAGGAGACACCTTCATTAACACATGGTCACCAACCTCGAACTCCGGTGGTCGTCGGTGGTCGCATAAGAGTTCTCGACTTTGAGCCGTTAACAACCGACTCTTAATCAAAGTGATCTTCTCACGGGCGGCTAACAACATATCGGGTTCCGTACCGCAGATTCTCGGCGTCGTCCCAACACAAAGGGGACCTACAATGACGGCCATATAATGCCTCATACGGTGCCATCCGAATCGAAGTGTGCCAACTATTATTATAAGTAAATTCCACCAAAGGCACTGGGCTTCCCAATCGTTCTTCCAATCAAGAGCACATGCTCTCAACATATCTTCTAGAGTCTCAGATGGTTCTCTCCGACTGACCATCACTGCATGGATGGAAAGCCGTCTTGAAATTCAACTGCGTGCCCATCGCACGATGAACCGCCTTCCGTAAGTGTGAGACAAATCGCCCGTCACGGTCTGATACAATGCTCTTGGGGGTACCGTAGTCTCACAATTTCCTTAATAAACAATGGGCGATCTATCGGGACCCCATGTGTCCTTAATTTCAAGAAGTGGGCTGATTTGGTCGACGGTCCACAATCACCCAAATCGTAATCATTCCTCGGCGACTCGTCGGCCAGCGAGTGATGACTACCATAGATATGTCGTCCCATTTCCACTCGGGAATCGGGAGCGGTTTCGCATTCTGCTGGTCTGGTGCTCGATCTTAACCTGCTGACAGGTTAAGCACCTCGAAATGAATTCGGCAACCTCACGTTTCATATTCCCCCACCAATAATTCAGCTTCAAATCCTTATACATCTTGCTAGAGCCCGGGTGAATAGAGTACGGGGTAGCATGGGCTTCTCTCATGATAGAGTTCCTCAACTCTTCGTCAGCGGGTACACAAACTCGATTTCTAAAACGTATCAATCCATCCTCGTGGATCACGAATCCAGGGGCTTTCCCCTGGGTTACTTCATCCCGAATTCGAGATAAGAATGGGTCCGTAATTTGCTTCGATTTGATCATATCATCAAGAGACGAAGAAATCTCAAGGGTGCAAAGTTGTCCCTGAATACGCTGTAACCAAACTTCAATTTCTGGCCTCATAAGGTCCAACTGCAATTCCCTCTGTGCTGTTAAACGGCTCAGCATCTGCTCCTGCACTGTCTTACGGCTCAATGCGTCGGCAACCACATTTGCTTTACCCGGATGATAAAGGATCTCGATATCATAGTCCTTGATTAATTCTAGCCACCTTCTCTGCCTCATGTTCAACTCCTTCTGAGTAAAAATGTACTTTAGGCTCTTGTGGTCCGTAAAGATCTGGCAGGTAACTCCATAAAGATAGTGACGCCAGATTTTCAAAGCAAACACCACGGCTGCTAACTCCAAGTCGTGGGTCGGATAGTTAACTTCATAGGGTCGCAATTGTCTCGATGCATAGGCGATTACTTTCCCTTTCTGCATTAGTACACATCCCAGACCCTGTCTCGACGCGTCACTATACACCACAAATCCTTCCGTTCCCTTTGGTAAGACCAAAACAGGTGCCGAAATCAATCGACTCTTGAGCTCTTCAAAACTTTGCTGACATGCTTCTGACCACAAATACTTCTTGTCCTTCCGCAGTAAGTTAGTCATTGGTTGCGAAATTTTAGAGAATCCCTCCATGAATCGTCGGTAGTAACCTGCTAGGCCGAGGAAACTACGAACTTCCTTCACGTTCTTCGGTGGTAGCCAATCTCAAATGGCTTCCGTCTTTTGTGGGTCCACTCTCACCCCTTCGGCTGATATCACATGTCCGAGAAAGACAACCTCAGGCATCCAGAATTCACACTTAGAAAATTTCCCATAAAGTTGTTCCCGCCTCATCAGACGAGAACTTGGTGGAGGTGACTCGTGTTCCTCGTGGTCGCGAGAGTAAATCGAATGTCGTCTATGAAAACGACTACAAAGCGATCCAGATAGTTAATAAAAACTCGATTCATCAATTCCATGAACACCGGTGCATTAGTCACCCAAATGGCATCACCACGAACTCATAATGCCCATAGCGAGTACGGAATGCTGTCTTCGAAATGTCAGACTCTCGAATCCTCAACTGATGATAACCAGATCTCAAGTCGATCTTAGAAAACACGGCAGCTCCCTGAAGTTGGTCCAATAAATCATCAATACGAGGCAAGGGATACTTGTTCTTGATGGTTACCCTGTTCAGCTCACGGTAATCAATACACAATCGTAGAGATCCATCTTTCTTCCGAACAAATAACACTGGTGCTCCCCAAGGGGACGCACTAGGTCGAATATAGCCTTTGTCAGTCAACTCCTCAAGCTGGTTCTTCAATTCTTGCATCTCAGTTGGATCCATACGGTACGGTGCTTTTGAGAGCGGGGACGTACCTGGTTCTAACTCAATAATAAACTCCACGTCACGATGAGGAGGTAAGCCTGGCAACTCGTTTGGAAATACACTTGGGTAGTCTCGGACTACCGGAATGTCGGCCAATTCAACTGGTCGATCAGCTGTTTTGGTCATGTAGCACCAATAACCAATACACCCTTGATTAAGCAGTTTCACTATTTTCATAGCGCTGATGACTCTCCCAGAACGACTGGGATTATCACCTCGAAAAATACACTCGAATCCATCATCAGAAGTGACGGTAACCATCCGCTTGCGGATACTGAGTATTGCATGGTGACGATCCATCCAATCGATACCCAAGATTATATCATCCTTAGGTAGATCGACTACAATCAGATTTGACAACCACTCACGGTCGTTCAAACGAATCGGACAAATTCCGACTTCACGACTCCCAATAATTCTTCTACCATCAGGTAGACCAATCACGTAGGGCTCACAATTGATAACATGGTCTAGAGGCAAACGACTCAAACAAGAAGATGCTATAAAGGAGTGCGAAGCACCGGTATCAAAAAGAACACATACAGGCTGTGAGTGGATCTCGAGTATACCTGAAATAATGCTGGCCTCGGGATCGTCAGCTTTCTTCATCTCGTAAATCCTGGGTTTCACAGTTCCGGCACCAGGTGTACCACCTTGATTCCCACGGCCCATTCCCCTATTCGCCCCGGTGGTCTGATAGGAAGCGGACGGAGGCATCCGGTTCTGGACAGAGGATTGAACTGGGGCATGAGACGCTACTGGTTCAGCTCCGGGTCCACCCCTGCAAAAACGAGCATGGTGACCATTTTTGCCACAAGTATGGCATGTGACGGCAGGCTTCGGGCATTTGGAGCTGAAATGCCCTTGGTCTCCGCAGTTATAGCACACAACAGATGAGGGGACCGCTCGAGAGTGCGATCCAGCTGGCTTCGACGCCATGGGTGGTCGATCAGAGGGGTTTGGCAATGACTGGGGCTTCCTGAATGTCCCCCGGTTACTCTCAGTCTGGTTCTGGTTCCTGGACCTTTTGTTGTTGGACTGGGGTTGTTTCTTGGAAATCTCCTTCGCGGTGAGTTCGTACTCCAGAGCCTTCTCGATGAACTCTGGTAAGGTAGTACAGTGGTGATTCAACAGCTGCATTCTCATTCGGGGTTTAAGCCTCTTGAGAAAGTATTTGATCTTGTCGGCCTCTGTTCGGATAATTGTTGTGGCAAAAGGAAGGAGTGCCTGGAATTTCTCAGCAACAGATAATACATCATCGTCTTCAGACGGGTCGGGGTTCAAAAGTTCCGACAGTTTGGCCTCACGGAGTGGCCCTGGATAGTAACGGTCTAGCATGAGGTTTTTAAATTCCTCCCAAGTGTAAACACCATCAGCTGGCCTTACTGAAAGCCACCAGGTATGAGCGCCTTTGCTAAGATAATACACGGATACCGAGACGCGATTCTCTTACGGGCAGTCCACCATCTGGAAAAGTTTCTCAAAATGCTCGATCCAATGCACAATGTCAGCAGGCTCAGAGGAGCCTTCAAAAGTCGGTGGTCGCTGGCGAGAGATGTCGCTGATAATCCGACTCACGGGTCCGCCAATCACAGGAGGAGGATGAGCCCCCTGCTGCTGGCCAGTAGCGGCCCTCTGCATAGCTTCCATTAGTTGACCCATCTGGGTCATCTGTGTCATCATGCCCTGCATTACAACGTAAGGATCGACACGCGCATCCCCGCGCCCACTGTGGTGCGATTGTTCCCTAGAAGGTGAACCACTGTCTGCGGAACTCTGATCCGCATTCGCGCGTCTGTTGGCTCGAAGTATTGGGATTCGGCCCCTTCCGCGGCCTCGAGGTGTTGGTTCCTGGACCTTTTGTTGTTGGACTGGGGTTGTTTCTTGGAAATCTCCTTCGCGGTGAGTTCGTACTCCAGAGCCTTCTCGATGAACTCTGGTAAGGTAGTACAGTGGTGATTCAACAGCTGCATTCTCATTCGGGGTTTAAGCCTCTTGAGAAAGTATTTGATCTTGTCGGCCTCTGTTCGGATAATTGTTGTGGCAAAAGGAAGAAGTGCCTAGAATTTCTCAGCAACAGATAATACATCATCGTCTTCAGACGGGTCGGGGTTCAAAAGTTCCGACAGTTTGGCCTCACGGAGTGGCCCTGGATAGTAACGGTCTAGCATGAGGTTTTTAAATTCCTCCCAAGTGTAAACACCATCACCGCCCTTCGAAAGCCACCGTGTATGAGCGCCTTTGCTAAGATAATACGCGGATACCGAGACGCGATTCTCTTACTGGGCACCCACCATCCGGAAAAGTTTCTCAAAATGCTCGATCCAATGCACACGTCGCAGCTGCAGGAGCCTTCAAAAGTCGGTGGTCGCCGGCGAGAGATGTCGCCGATAATCCGACTCACGGGTCCGCCAATCACAGGAGGAGGATGAGCCCCCTGCCGCCGGCGATGGCGGCCCTCTGCATAGCTTCCATTAGTTGACCCATCTGGGTCATCTGTGTCATCATGCCCCGCATTACAACGTAAGGATCGACACGCGCATCCCCGCGCCACCGTGGTGCGATTGTTCCTAGAAGGTGAACCACCGTCATGGAACTCCGATCCGCATTCGCGCGTCTGTTGGCTCGAGGTATTGGGATTCGCCCCTTCCGCGCCTCGTCCCTCTCGCCACGACCTCTCAGGTTTCTTTCCATACTGAAAGAATCAATCATAATGATAACCATAAGTACAGTTCAAGATACTAAAATTCATGCTAAGTTAATAGCAACAAGGAATCACATATTAAAGGAAAACGGTTATCGATACCACAAATGCCGCACCGAATATCATATCGGTGTCAAGTCGAACAATTTCAATTGTATAATCAATTCTGCATTTACCTCGGATTATCAATCAGATAAATCCTGTCACAATTCCTTGAAATAACATGATCAACAGGGAGACCCATACTGATATCAATATCATGCCAGTAATTAAACCATGGCTCATAAAGTACATACCGTATTTGGCTCGTAGGGTCAGGCGCTTGCACAGGTCACACGTGACACGAAGGTCTCTTGATACTAATTCATTTCTCAATGACTCATAAAAAAAAAAAATCGATGCTCTGATACCATCTTCTGTAACACCCCAAGAGGCGGCTATTACAGTGCCGTGAATCCCACACTGGGACCCACCAGGCGATATCCAAAATAGGTTAAATAAATATTATTTGTGATACCGAATCACAACGAATAGTCATTTCTCCGATTAGGAGTTTATTAAAATATGGCCAATGGACTTACAACACACAAGATCCGAAAAACAAGTATAAACCATATGGAGATGGAAAATACTTCAAATGTCAAATACAACCAAAAAGTAATTTAAATGAAACAGGAGATAACATAATGCGGTTTAACATAACCGGACAACAAGGATGAGGGCCCCCCGAACTAGTATCCTTCGAACCCTTCGCCGTCGACATGCTCTTCCCGTGCCTTACCTTTGCCTCGACCTAAAATACAATACAAGTATTTCGCCCAACACAGGGTCAGATATACATGATAACCAATTCTTCCGACATTATACAATTCACATATATATATCTCAAGAAAATCATTCCGACTATTAATCATACCCCTCGGGCGTATGAAACAATCAGTCACGAAATATCGAACACATCCAATCATACATGGACTATGAACGATTAACAATATAGCTCAAGATGGACATCACAGTACGCCCGATCCGGAAATGTGTCCGTGTACATGTCCACCCCGTATACGGAATACAGAATATACGTGTGACAATGTACCTAATTAGCCTCACGAACTACGTCTCGTGTGCACAGTCCAATACGGAAACATCCACGTATGACTATACAAGTGCCCGGCTAAAAATCCTACACAATATCCAATCGGCACGCAGATATGATTCCGGAAATGTCACGACACAACATGACAACGAAGTTCAATAAAATACACATCCAATTAAGGATCAAGAAAAACTCACCAAAGTGAAGATAAGGACTAATGAGATCAACGATTCAAAACGGCGTACTTGGGAATGCAATCCCATAATGTCAAGGACAATATCAAATCATGACAAACGTCACATGGACAATTCATACACATGAAATATATAATCATCACAAGAATCTAATCATCATTATAACCAAGCAAGATAACTTGCCTTAATACGGAGACGAGAATAGTCCTCTTCTTATCGGAACGAACGAACGGTCCTCGACAAGTTTTACTCGAACCAACAACCTTAAACGAAATACATTTTACTCAAAACATATTCGTATGATTATCAATATAGGATTAGTAAGACGTCAACCTACAATTCTTTAGAATAGTTTGTTACTACCAATTATAGAAGCCTTAAGCCAGGAGTCCTTCTAACATCATTATAACCATAAGAATCGGTTTACAATATTTACCGAATGTTCGCATGGTTCATCATAAGAAAGAGTTCTATCAAGGGTATGTTGAATAACCAATTATGATGTTAAGATCATCTTATGATGATTAAACTTTCCAAAACATTAAAAGGTTGAAAGGTAAAATCTGCACATTATGATTATTCTCCTCTCATTTAATTTGACTTTAAGCTAACAACAAGTTCATAAGTTCTGAGATTACACCATACTCATGAAGGTTATCAAAGTCTTTGATTACAAGGTCGAGGATTCATTAACATGATGGTGAATTCACCATTTATCTAGTATGATGATCAAACATTCTAAGTTCTCAACACCTTAGATTAATGAAAAGTTATTGTTGAAATTATCAAGATCCTTATCAATCTTCAAAGACTTGAGAAATCGAACAATTATGATTTGTTAAAGCTTCTAAGATTTCTGAACTAGATCATCTAATCCTATCTTTAACATTATCAAGTTCTTCTCAAAGTAAATAGATATCTAAAATGGTGTTTAAACACTCCATGATATCAAGTTCTTGATTAAATCCAGTTATGAAGA
Source organism: Orobanche coerulescens (assembly GCA_033398695.1). Classification (NCBI taxonomy): domain Eukaryota; kingdom Viridiplantae; phylum Streptophyta; class Magnoliopsida; order Lamiales; family Orobanchaceae; genus Orobanche; species Orobanche coerulescens. Next base: position 133,081,532 of record CM065818.1, read on the forward strand.
AGCTAACCGATCCAACAATGTCCTACTGAGCTAAATTCGTCCAACAAGATGAGTATGGTAGTTACAACATGATTAAAATTACTATATCATCAAGAACACCTCCATCTCAAACCCTTATTTAACATATTCATCAAAAGTGTTAAAAAGGTTGGATTAGAACTATGTTTTACTTGCTTAATATAACTCTAGGTGAAGTATAATTCGTCATTAATAATCAACATAAGAAAATAATGCAGAGAAGAAAACACACCAACCTCCAGAAATGAAGAACAACTTCAATGCTATGAGAGAATATATTCCAAGCTTAAAAACAACTCCAAATCTCCAAGAAAATGAGCTCCACTCCGATATTCAAGGCTTAGAAATAAGTTGGTGAAGGTTTATATCGCTTTGGTAGTGCAGAGGTATGATATGTGAAGAGAGAAATTCGGTTTGGGTCGTGAAGAAATGAAAAACAGGCTGGTCCTATAAATAGATCGCGAGACTTAGCGAACGCTATCAGGACAGTTTAGCGTACGCTAATGCCCTTACGTACGCTATCCGGTCGATATTACGTACGTAAGCGGCTTACAGTGGCTACTGTCTTGAATTATCGCAGGCCGTTAGCGCACGCTAATGAGAAATGGGTTACGCACGCTAATAAAAGTAGATTCTCACCGACAGGACAGCTCAGACTTAGATCTCATGCATGCTAACGGTTAAAAGGGTTCACGTGCTGAAGTAAACTGCTGCCAGATTCCCTCTTAGCGTACGCAACCGAGGAAACCTTACGCACGCTAAGTCGCATGATCAGCATACGTTAATAGTACTGTGTAGCGTACGCTACATTAACAAAAATTCGAAAATACAACTCTCTAATTAACATCGAATCATCACATATGAAATGAAATAACAACAATATGATATTCAAATCTATAATACCACGACATAATACTAAATGCAACGATTCATGATAATCAGATTATCCGAATAATACAATGACAGGTAAAAATGAAAAGTTACAGTCGGATATTACATCAGAGAAGTCCGACATCAGAGAAGGTTGACTGTACGTCAGACAGTTTGACCAATAAGAGATCAGATAAGTGATCAGCCAAGTAACTCAGTCCACGTCAGCATGCGTTGAAGAGTCAATAATCACGAAAAATCATATGCGGGCGTAGGGAGACAAACTGGAGAGATTCCTGGAAAGCAATGAATTAAATATTCATCGAGATCCATGCTCAGAAGACTTTATACTTAATCTAATCAAGGATTCGGCGCTACAACATGAAAGTCTTCACAACAATCGGAATTAAATTAAAAATGGAATCCAGCCTTGTAACGGATCGAAAAGATAAACAAAGAAGTCCTAATCTCTAACGGACGAATTTGTTACAGTAAGTGCAACGGATATGAAGGAAGCTCAAAGGATCATACTATATATATATCTGAAGATATGAATTGAGCAAATATGCAAAGAATATTCTTAAGTGAACAAAGCAATCAAAGTAAACTAAAGCTAAAGGCAAATCACTAGCATCATGAAAGATCAGCTTAAAAGATCTTATTCAAAGAAGCTCTTTGTTGGAGAAGACAACACTCGTGTCTAAAACTTGAGTACAGGGTTAATTTCTGGGACGAGGTTCTTGGAAGTAAAGAGGTTTTAAAGGCGTCCAAGGATTGTTGATCAAGAGGTGCAAGGCAGCCAAAGGGAGTTGCAACGGCAAGAAATTCCACTGGTTGTAAGCTGTTGTAATTGGTTGAATTACTGTAATATTTATCACTGGTTGAGAGTTATAGTAAATTCATATCCAATTAGTTTGGAGAAAAGTGGATTAGTAGAAGATTACCCCACCTGTGAGACCACTATAATTGCCTGCGTGTTTTTACTTCTTTAAACATCATACTTACCTACTGCATACATATTTACTGTTCCATTATTTAGTTATCTCTTCACATCACCGTGTCTTCTCAGATATCTTGTCTACAGATAACTTCAAGTCATCTGTACTTATCACAACTGAGAAACTCCTAACCCCTCGGGAAAATACTTTTAATAAGTCTATTCACCTCCCCTATAGACTTACTCTTGATGACTTGTGACCTAAAAGGCTATGATTAAGCGGTTACAGCTTCTCACCCAAGCATTGGTATTCCACACCAACTTGCCGATTTCTGCCTGGTGTTATATAATTTTACATGCTGCTATACTTATTCGCTTTTGACCCACTACCAATCAACCATTTAATGTGTACCAGTTGGTAATTGGATATGAGCCTGATATTTCATACTTACGCATTTTTGGTTGTGTAGTCTATGTGACAATTACGCCTCTACAGAGTACTAAAAGGGCCCGTAAGGACGATTAAGTATACATGTTGGCGATGAGTCACCTAAAATTATCCAATACTCGGAACATTTAGCAGGAGATCTGTTTACTGCAAGATTTGCAAAACTATCACTTTGATGAGATAACTTCCCATCGTTACGGGGAAAGAGGAATCGAATGATTCCAGTTGAATGCTAGGAAATTGTCTGGTATGATCCCTCTTTGCCTCATCAAGATCCCCGCATGGCTCAATCCGAGCGGTAAGTGCAATGTACTCTTATTCTTCAGAAAGTTACGGATTCGATGCCCGACCGTTTTATTAATACTGCGAAACTAACAAGATCTACCATTCCCGCTGTGAATGTTCCTTTAAGGTTAGAAGTCCTATTTATAGGATAATATTTAGCCTCCTAAAGAAATGATTGCCCCAGCATTGACCTTAGTGGTGGGACGGATGCTTCAGCTGCTCTTATCCCTACTCGAAAGAGTGGTAGGCCAGTGGGTAGAAATTATACAGAACCTCAAATAGAAGAGGAGGATTAGAGGCACAAAATCTTCTCATTATCGACACAATGACTCCGTCACACGAGATTCTCTTTGACTACAGATATGTCCTCAACCCAACAATGGAACGATCGACATACTCATTGTAAACTTTGTTGATGTCGGAGAATAAAGAAATCGCGATGTCATGTACGAGTGAATACGTACTATTGGACAGGTCATCCATGATAGTCGATGATGCTTTTGCCTACTCTATCGCTCAATAATTTATTAAAGACGATGATGCTGAGCCGCGCTTGGTTGCTGAATGTTAAGGATGAGTCGAATGGACAAAATAGAAAGATGCAATGCACAATGAACTAGACTCAATGCCTAAATGTGAGGTACTTGGACGTATCGATCAAGTACTCGTGGGCGTTAAACAGTTGGTCATAAATGGGTCTTTTCGTAAATGCAATGATAAGTATGAGGTCATGCGTTACAAAGCAAGACTAGTTGCCCAAGGCTTCTCGCAGCGCCCATAATTGATTACGAGGTGACTTATTATCCTGCATGGACATTATCACTTTCTTCTACTTCACGCTTTGGTAGATTCTAAAAAACTGAATATGCAGCTTATGGATGTGGTTGCACTGTATCTTTATGGGGATCTAGATACATACATTTATGTAAAAGTTCCCGAAGGGATTTCATTGCCCGAATCAAGTATCTCTAAACCATAGAGTGCTTACACAGTAAAGTTGCATCATCTACTATATTGGTTAAAGAAATCTGGAATGATGTAGTCCAACTACCTACGTGAAAGTGATTGGGAAGGTATACAATAACAGTGATATCTATCCATGCATTTTCATGAAAAGACAAATACAGGATTCGTGATTGTATCCATCTATGTTGATGACATGAATGTTATCAGTACCATAGATGAGGTCGATGAAACGACCCACTACCTTAAGTCCGAATTCAAGATGAAGGACTTGGGGAGGACTCAATTATGCTTGGGCTTAGACCTGGAACATCGAGATGATGGTGTTCTGATTCATCAATATATCTACGTCCATAAGATGCTAAGGCGATTTAGCATGGACAAGGAACATCCTCTTGCTACCCCATGTTTGGTCGAAGTCTGGAAATGAACAAGGATCAGTTTCATCCTAAAGAGGAGGATGAAGAGGTCCTTGGAGTAGAAACACCATGCTTTAGTGAAATCGGTGCATTGTTGTATCTACTCGCCAAGACATCACATTCTCTATAAATCTATTAGCGAAATTCAGCTCCTCTCCCATGATAAGACAATGGAATGGAGTAAAATACATCTTTCGATATTTGAAAGGCTCTAGTGATCTTGGATTGTTCTTTCCCTATGCAAGTTCACTATATTTTCCACATGATATGGTACTTTTTTTGTTCTAAGTAGGAATATATTTATGATTGTAATATTCAGATATTTTAAACTAGAATTTTTGTGGAATAAAAAAATTCGTATTTTAAATTATGGTGATTAATTATAGGTCAACGATTGATGAGGCATTTGAGTAGGATTATGCAACGTGGTAAACGATTATAGGTCAAATGCTTGTGCTATAATTAATTGGAGTTGTATTGTGCTCATTCAGAAATTATGCCCATTTTAGTAACATTCACGCCAAACTTATAAGGCCAATCTTACTTTTAATTCTCCACCCTTTCTCATTTGTACCTACTCTTCGGTCAACTCCATCATTCTTTCCCCAACCTACCCTCCCCCATGGACAAAAAACCACCAACACCCTCCTATTTCTTCTTCACCGGCGATGAATGACAAACAGGAGGAGGAGCGATGGGGCTGAGAAAACTCTAGATGATGGAAGACACTCATGGACTTGCAATCTTGTTCGGGTTGTTGGTCATAAATCGCCATAGGCTTGGGCGGAGCAAATTGCATTTGCGATAGCTTTAAGATCCTGGTCAGTGTGATGTTCTCGATTGAGGACTGAATATTTCTTCAATTAAGATATGCACTGTAGGCTTGAAGAAATTGATTGCTCGTGATAAGTACTTCAGATGTCAGTCATTTTTTGATTCAGTAAATGAGCAAGTCCTCTAGATGAGGCTATTTATAACCTTGGAAATTGATCCGTTATAAATGTAGCCGATGGTGGGTTGGTGAGATGCGGACACTTCACATTGGCAGCTTGATGAATGTTTGAACTAATGTATCGTAGCATTTAAGATTGGACAATATTTGTTGAGTTTACGTCAAAGTCCTTCGATGACTATTGCATGTCGATTTGGATTGACGTTGAGCATCTAGTCCCCACATTCATTCATAGAATCGCCTTGCTGAGGCTTGTTAGGCAAAATGTACTTGGCAAAATGTAAAGAAGAATCAAATGAGTATCTTCTGTAGGCCATGTAAGTTAGCCTAAGTCTAGAATCGGCTTGGTATAAATCTCAGGCAAGTTCACTATCAGACAAGTTTTGGTCAATGGGAACCTCAGAGAGGTTTGACTAAAACACTGTAGAAGCTGAGTTGCAGACAAGTGTATATCAGCCAAGTCATTGTCAACTCAACTGATCAGATAAGGTTGACCACTGACGACTTATCATCAGGCAACGTTCTGAAGAAAGTGATTTATCAGAGAAGTCCTGGTCAACATAATTATCAGAGAAGTTGCACCAAACTGCAGTCAAGAGATCAGACAAAGTCTAGTCAATTGGAGTTTGACCATCAGATCATATAAGTTCATCAGGTAAGAAGACTTGAGATAGATCGTCGGATCGTAGAAGATTTGTCGGGACAGAACTTCATCTCGGAGAAGTTATATCGTAGAAGTCCGACATCGAGAGAAGGTTGACCGTACATCGAGACAGTTTGACCAAGAAGAGATCGGATAAGTGATCGGCCAAGTAACTCATCCACGTCAGCATGCATTGAAGACTCAATAATCACGGAATGTCATATGCGGGCGTAGGGAGACAAACTGGAGAGATTCTTGGAAAGCAATGAATTAAATATTCATCGAGATCCACGCTCATAAGACTTTATACTTATTCTAATCAAGGATTCGGTGCTACAACATGAAAGTCTTCACAACAATGGAATTAAATTAAAAATGGAATCCACCTTGCAACGGATCGAAAAAATAAACAAAGAAGTCCTAATCTCCTACGGACGAATTTGTTACAGTAAGTGCAACAGATATGAAGGAAGCTCAAAGGATCGTACTATATATATTTGAAGATATGAATTGAGAAAATATGCAAAGAATATTCTTAAGTGAACAAAGCAATCAAAGTAAACTAAAGCTAAAGGCAAATCACTAGCATCGTGAAAGATCAGCTTAAAAGATCTTATTCTAAGAATCTCTTTGTTGGAGAAGACAACACTCGTGTCTAAAACATGAGTACAGGGTTACTTTCTTGGACGAGGTTCTAGGAAGTAAAGAGGTTTTAAAGGCGTCCAAGGATTGTTGATCAAGAGGTGCAAGGCAGCCAAAGGGAGTTGCAACGGCAAGAAATTCCACTGGTTGTAAGCTGTTGTAATTGGTTGAATTACTGTAATATTTATCACTGGTTGAGAGTTATAGTGAATTCATATCCAATTAGTTTGGAGAAAAGTGGATTAGTAGAAGATTACCCCACCTCTGAGACCACTATAATTGCCTGCGTGTTTTTACTTCTTTAAACATCATACTTACCTACTGCATACATATTTACTGTTCCATTATTTAGTTATCTGCTTTCGTCATCAGCTGTGTCTTCTGTATATCTTTTCTACAGATAACTTCAAGTCATCTGTACTTATCACAACTGAGAAACTCCTGACCCCTCAGGAAAATACTTTTAATAAGTCTATTCACCTCCCCTATAGACTTACTCTTGATGACTTGTGACCTAAAAGGCTATGATTAAGCGGTTACAGCTTCTCACCCAAGCATTGGTATTCCACACCAACTTGCCGATTTCTGCCTGATGTTATACAATTTTACATGCTGCTATACTTATTCGCTTTTGACCCACTACCAATCAACCATTTAATGTGTACCAGTTGGTAATTGGATATGAGCCTGATATTTCATACTTACGCATTTTTGGTTGTGTAGTCTATGTGACAATTACGCCTCTACAGAGTACTAAAAGGGCCCGTAAGGACGATTAAGTATACATGTTGGCGATGAGTCACCTAAAATTATCCAATACTCCGAACATTTGGCAGGAGATCTGTTTACTGCAAGATTTGCAAAACTAACACTTTGATGAGATAACTTCCCATCGTTACGGGGAAAGAGGAATCGAATGATTCCAGTTGAATGCTAGGAAATTGTCTAGTATGATCCCTCTTTGCCTCATCAAGATCCCCGCATGGCTCAATCCGAGCGGGAAGTGCAATGTACTCCTATTCTTCAGAAAGTTACGGATTCGATGCCCGACCGTTTTATTAATACTGCGAAACTAACAAGATCTACCATTCCCGCTGTGAATGTTCCTTTAAGGTTAGAAGTCCTATTTATAGGATAATATTTAGCCTCCTAAAGAAATGATTGCCCCAGCATTGACCTTAGTGGTGGGACGGATGCTTCGGCTGCTCTTATCCCTACTCGAAAGAGGGGTAGGCCAGTGGGTAGAAATAATACAGAACCTCAAAGAGAAGAGGATTAGAGGCACAAAATCTTCTCATTATCGACACAGTGACTCCGTCACACGAGATTCTCTTTGACTACAGATATGTCCTCAACCCAACAATGGAACGATCGACATACTCATTGTAAACTTTGTTGATGTCGGAGAATAAAGAAATCGCGATGTCATGTACGAGTGAATACGTACTATTGGACAGGTCATCCATGATAGTCGATGATGCTTTTGCCTACTCTATCGCTCAATAATTTATTAAAGACGATGATGCTGAGCCGCGCTTGGTTGCTGAATGTTAAGGATGAGTCGAATGGACAAAATAGAAAGATGCAATGCACAATGAACTAGACTCAATGCCTAAATGTGAGGTACTTGGATGTATTGATCAAGTACTCGTGGGCGTTAAACAGTTGGTCATAAATGGGTCTTTTCGTAAATGCAATGATAAGTATGAGGTCATGCGTTACAAAGCAAGACTAGTTGCCCAAGGCTTCTCGCAGCGCCCATAATTGATTACGAGGTGACTTATTATCCCGTTATGGACATTATCACTTTCTTCTACTTCGTCAGTTTGGTAGATTCTGAAAAACTGAATATGCAGCTTATGGATGTGGTTGCACTGTATCTTTATGGGGATCTAGATACATACATTTATGTAAAAGTTCCCGAAGGGATTTCATTGCCCGAATCAAGTATCTCTAAACCATAGAGTGCTTACACAGTAAAGTTGCATCATCCACTATATTGGTTAAAGAAATCTGGAATGATGTAGTCCAACTACCTACGTGAAAGTGATTGGGAAGGTATACAATAACAGTGATATCTATCCATGCATTTTCATGAAAAGACAAATACAGGATTCGTGATTGTATCCATCTATGTTGATGACATGAATGTTATCAGTACCATAGATGAGGTCGATGAAACGACCCACTACCTTAAGTCCGAATTCAAGATGAAGGACTTGGGGAGGACTCAATTATGCTTGGGCTTAGACCTGGAACATCGAGATGATGGTGTTCTGATTCATCAATATATCTACGTCCATAAGATGCTAAGGCGATTTAGCATGGACAAGGAACATCCTCTTGTTACCCCATGTTTGGTCGAAGTCTGGAAATGAACAAGGATCAGTTTCATCCTAAAGAGGAGGATGAAGAGGTCCTTGGAGTAGAAACACCATGCTTTAGTGAAATCGGTGCATTGTTGTATCTACTCGCCAAGACATCACATTCTCTATAAATCTATTAGCGAAATTCAGCTCCTCTCCCATGATAAGACAATGGAATGGAGTAAAATACATCTTTCGATATTTGAAAGGCTCTAGTGATCTTGGATTGTTCTTTCCCTATGCAAGTTCACTATATTTTCCACATGATATGGTACTTTTTTTGTTCTAAGTAGGAATATATTTATGATTGTAATATTCAGATATTTTAAACTAGAATTTTTGTGGAATAAAAAAATTCGTATTTTAAATTATGGTGATTAATTATAGGTCAACGATTGATGAGGCATTTGAGTAGGATTATGCAACGTGGTAAACGATTATAGGTCAAATGCTTGTGCTATAATTAATTGGAGTTGTATTGTGCTCATTCAGAAATTATGCCCATTTTAGTAACATTCACGCCAAACTTATAAGGCCAATCTTACTTTTAATTCTCCACCCTTTCTCATTTGTACCTACTCTTCGGTCAACTCCATCATTCTTTCCCCAACCTACCCTCCCCCATGGACAAAAAACCACCAACACCCTCCTATTTCTTCTTCACCGGCGATGAATGACAAACAGGAGGAGGAGCGATGGGGCTGAGAAAACTCTAGATGATGGAAGACACTCATGGACTTGCAATCTTGTTCGGGTTGTTGGTCATAAATCGCCATAGGCTTGGGCGGAGCAAATTGCATTTGCGATAGCTTTAAGATCCTGGTCAGTGTGATGTTCTCGATTGAGGACTGAATATTTCTTCAATTAAGATATGCACTGTAGGCTTGAAGAAATTGATTGCTCGTGATAAGTACTTCAGATGTCAGTCATTTTTTGATTCAGTAAATGAGCAAGTCCTCTAGATGAGGCTATTTATAACCTTGGAAATTGATCCGTTATAAATGTAGCCGATGGTGGGTTGGTGAGATGCGGACACTTCACATTGGCAGCTTGATGAATGTTTGAACTAATGTATCGTAGCATTTAAGATTGGACAGCGCTGTTGAGTTTACGTCAAAGTCCTTCGATGACTATTGCATGTCGATTTGGATTGACGTTGAGCATCTAGTCCCCACATTCATTCATAGAATCGCCTTGCTGAGGCTTGTTAGGCAAAATGTACTTGGCAAAATGTAAAGAAGAATCAAATGAGTATCTTCTGTAGGCCATGTAAGTTAGCCTAAGTCTAGAATCGGCTTGGTATAAATCTCAGGCAAGTTCACTATCAGACAAGTTTTGGTCAATGGGAACCTCAGAGAGGTTTGACTAAAACACTGTAGAAGCTGAGTTGCAGACAAGTGTATATCAGCCAAGTCATTGTCAACTCAACTGATCAGATAAGGTTGACCACTGACGACTTATCATCAGGCAACGTTCTGAAGAAAGTGATTTATCAGAGAAGTCCTGGTCAACATAATTATCAGAGAAGTTGCACCAAACTGCAGTCAAGAGATCAGACAAAGTCTAGTCAATTGGAGTTTGACCATCAGATCATATAAGTTCATCAGGTAAGAAGACTTCAGATAGATCGTCAGATCAGAGAAGATTTGTCAGGACAGAGAACTTCATCTCGGAGAAGTTATATCAGAGAAGTCCGACATCAGAGAAGGTTGACTGTACATCAGACAGTTTGACCAAGAAGAGATCAGATAAGTGATCAGCCAAGTAACTCAGTCCACGTCAGCATGCATTGAAGACTCAATAATCACGGAATGTCATATGCGGGCGTAGGGAGACAAACTGGAGAGATTCTTGGAAAGCAATGAATTAAATATTCATCGAGATCCACGCTCATAAGACTTTATACTTATTCTAATCAAGGATTCGGTGCTACAACATGAAAGTCTTCACAACAGTCGGAATTAAATTAAAAATGGAATCCAGCCTTGCAACGGATCGAAAAAATAAACAAAGAAGTCCTAATCTCCTACGGACGAATTTGTTACAGTAAGTGCAACAGATATGAAGGAAGCTCAAAGGATCGTACTATATATATTTGAAGATATGAATTGAGAAAATATGCAAAGAATATTCTTAAGTGAACAAAGCAATCAAAGTAAACTAAAGCTAAAGGCAAATCACTAGCATCGTGAAAGATCAGCTTAAAAGATCTTATTCTAAGAAGCTCTTTGTTGGAGAAGACAACACTCGTGTCTAAAACATGAGTACAGGGTTACTTTCTTGGACGAGGTTCTAGGAAGTAAAGAGGTTTTAAAGGCGTCCAAGGATTGTTGATCAAGAGGTGCAAGGCAGCCAAAGGGAGTTGCAACGGCAAGAAATTCCACTGGTTGTAAGCTGTTGTAATTGGTTGAATTACTGTAATATTTATCACTGGTTGAGAGTTATAGTGAATTCATATCCAATTAGTTTGGAGAAAAGTGGATTAGTAGAAGATTACCCCACCTCTGAGACCACTATAATTGCCTGCGTGTTTTTACTTCTTTAAACATCATACTTACCTACTGCATACATATTTACTGTTCCATTATTTAGTTATCTGCTTTCGTCATCAGCTGTGTCTTCTGTATATCTTTTCTACAGATAACTTCAAGTCATCTGTACTTATCACAACTGAGAAACTCCTGACCCTCAGAAAATACTTTTAATAAGTCTATTCACCTCCCCTATAGACTTACTCTTGATGACTTGTGACCTAAAAGGCTATGATTAAGCGGTTCTGACTTCTCACCCAAGCATTGGTATTCCACACCAACTTGCCGATTTACGCCGATGTTATACAATTTTACATGCCGCTATACTTATTCGCTTTGACCCACTACCAATCAACCATTTAATGTGTACCAGTTGGTAATTGGATATGAGCCTGATATTTCATACTTACGCATTTTTGGTTGTGTAGTCTATGTGACAATTACGCCTCTACAGAGTACTAAAAGGGCCCGTAAGGACGATTAAGTATACATGTTGGCGATGAGTCACCTAAAATTATCCAATACTCCGAACATTTGGCAGGAGATCTGTTTACTGCAAGATTTGCAAAACTAACACTTTGATGAGATAACTTCCCATCGTTACGGGGAAAGAGGAATCGAATGATTCCAGTTGAATGCTAGGAAATTGTCTAGTATGATCCCTCTTTGCCTCATCAAGATCCCCGCATGGCTCAATCCGAGCGGGAAGTGCAATGTACTCCTATTCTTCAGAAAGTTACGGATTCGATGCCCGACCGTTTTATTAATACTGCGAAACTAACAAGATCTACCATTCCCGCTGTGAATGTTCCTTTAAGGTTAGAAGTCCTATTTATAGGATAATATTTAGCCTCCTAAAGAAATGATTGCCCCAGCATTGACCTTAGTGGTGGGACGGATGCTTCGGCTGCTCTTATCCCTACTCGAAAGAGGGGTAGGCCAGTGGGTAGAAATAATACAGAACCTCAAAGAGAAGAGGATTAGAGGCACAAAATCTTCTCATTATCGACACAGTGACTCCGTCACACGAGATTCTCTTTGACTACAGATATGTCCTCAACCCAACAATGGAACGATCGACATACTCATTGTAAACTTTGTTGATGTCGGAGAATAAAGAAATCGCGATGTCATGTACGAGTGAATACGTACTATTGGACAGGTCATCCATGATAGTCGATGATGCTTTTGCCTACTCTATCGCTCAATAATTTATTAAAGACGATGATGCTGAGCCGCGCTTGGTTGCTGAATGTTAAGGATGAGTCGAATGGACAAAATAGAAAGATGCAATGCACAATGAACTAGACTCAATGCCTAAATGTGAGGTACTTGGATGTATTGATCAAGTACTCGTGGGCGTTAAACAGTTGGTCATAAATGGGTCTTTTCGTAAATGCAATGATAAGTATGAGGTCATGCGTTACAAAGCAAGACTAGTTGCCCAAGGCTTCTCGCAGCGCCCATAATTGATTACGAGGTGACTTATTATCCCGTTATGGACATTATCACTTTCTTCTACTTCGTCAGTTTGGTAGATTCTAAAAAACTGAATATGCAGCTTATGGATGTGGTTGCACTGTATCTTTATGGGGATCTAGATACATACATTTATGTAAAAGTTCCCGAAGGGATTTCATTGCCCGAATCAAGTATCTCTAAACCATAGAGTGCTTACACAGTAAAGTTGCATCATCCACTATATTGGTTAAAGAAATCTGGAATGATGTAGTCCAACTACCTACGTGAAAGTGATTGGGAAGGTATACAATAACAGTGATATCTATCCATGCATTTTCATGAAAAGACAAATACAGGATTCGTGATTGTATCCATCTATGTTGATGACATGAATGTTATCAGTACCATATATGAGGTCGATGAAACGACCCACTACCTTAAGTCCGAATTCAAGATGAAGGACTTGGGGAGGACTCAATTATGCTTGGGCTTAGACCTGGAACATCGAGATGATGGTGTTCTGATTCATCAATATATCTATGTCCATAAGATGCTAAGGCGATTTAGCATGGACAAGGAACATCCTCTTGCTACCCCATGTTTGGTCGAAGTCTGGAAATGAACAAGGATTAGTTTCATCCTAAAGAGGAGGATGAAGAGGTCCTTGGAGTAGAAACACCATGCTTTAGTGAAATCGGTGCATTGTTGTATCTACTCACCTAGACATCACATTCTCTATAAATCTATTAGCGAAATTCAGCTCCGCTCCCATGATAAGACAATGGAATGGAGTAAAATACATCTTTCGATATTTGAAAGGCTCTAGTGATCTTGGATTGTTCTTTCCCTATGCAAGTTCACTATATTTTCCACATGATATGGTACTTTTTTTGTTCTAAGTAGGAATATATTTATGATTGTAATATCCAGATATTTTAAACTAGAATTTTTGTGGAATAAAAAAAATTCGTATTTTAAATTATGGTGATTAATTATAGGTCAACGATTGATGAGGCGTTTGAGTAGGATTATGCAACGTCGTAAACGATTATAGGTCAAATGCTTGTGCTATAATTAATTGGAGTTGTATTGTGCTCATTTAGAAATTATGCCCATTTTAGTAACATTCACGCCAAACTTATAAGGCCAATCTTACTTTTAATTCTCCACCCTTTCTCATTTGTACCTGCTCTTCGGTCAACTCCATCATTCTTTCCCCAACCTACCCTCCCCCATGGACAAAAAACCACCAACACCCTCCTATTTCTTCTTCACCGGCGATGAATGACAAACAGGAGGAGGAGCGATGGGGCTGAGAAAATTCTAGATGATGGAAGACACTCATGGACTTGCAATCTTGTTCGGGTTGTTGGTCATAAATCGCCATAGGCTTGGGCGGAGCAAATTGCATGTGCGATAGCTTTAAGATCCTGATCAGTGTGATGTGTTAGGCGTATTTTTATACGCTTATTTATCATTATTTTGTAGTGTTTTGGTGAGTGAAATCATCTAAATGAGCTTTTAATGCCTTGATTTTGTATGATTGACAGGAAATTGAAGTCCGGGAGCTAAAACGAGGCAAAACGGTAACGGCAAAAGCGGGACGATGAGCGCGGCGCAAGGAATCGAGCCGCGGCACAGAAGACACACCGAGGCGAGTAGGTCATACTGCTGTGCCGCGGCATACCAGTGAGCCGCGGCACGTAAGAATTATTTAACGCCTGTATTCGGCTTTTGGCGATGTGCCGCGGCACGAGTTCATGAGCCGCGGCACACTTAGTGGGTTTGGTACGTCTGCGGATTCTAGGCCGTTTGAAGCCGATTAATACGGACGCGATTTGTGGAGGTGCTGAGCTATAAATAGGGCTTAAGACCCTAATTTAATTATCTTGGAATCATTGAATCTAAACCTAGGAGAGCTTAAGCTTGGAGACAGAGAAGAGGAGGAAAGCCGAAGAATTCAAGGGCAGAAGGCGGGAGCTGAAGAACGGAGTAATCCGAGCTTCATCTGCGTTTGAATTTTATGCTTTCGTTTATTTATTCTATATTTTCAGTTTTTAGTATGTCAGGCTAAAGCCCTAATCTAGGGTTTTGATGAAACCTTTGTTTTGACGAATTGATTGAGATTATCCAATTTATTACCTTTTTATTGAGTTTTCCCAATTATGTTTAATGCTTTCAATTATCTGGCCAATAGTTGTATTGATTTAATCATTCACTTCGAATCGGGAGAGGAGATTTGGTGAGGAACTATTGGTGAGGACCGTCTTATTCTGTGAGATAGGAATATACTCATAGGAATTACGTGGCCTTTAGGAGATTTCATGCTTTTTGCCTAGCGACGAGATAATTCACCTAGGGATAGAGTGCGTTAGTCGCCGTTAGATACATCTATTGACCTCGGGAGAGGCGGTAGAATATATTAGCAATCTCCGCCTTCAGTAAATTGGAAAAATTAGTTATTACGGATAATCAAGAGTAAATTCGGATAAACTAAGGTGGATTCAGAACCCTAGACGTATTCATCATTTGATTTCCTTAATCCAAGATATTGTTTTCTACTGCTTAGTATTTTAGAAATTTTTTTAGTTATTAATCCAAAACCCCAACTTCGATTGTTCAAATAAAATTGGAATACGAAAACGTCGGTAGTTAGAGATTCAATCCTCGTGGGAACGATACTCTACTTATCACTTTATTACTTGTAAACGATGACGTGCACTTGCGTGTAGGAAATATTGCAACAAGTTTTTGGCGCCGTTGCCGGGGATTGAATTTTTTTTAATATCGATTTAAGTATTTCCAGTCTTAATTTGAACGTTTTATTTTTATTTTTACGTATTTAATTTTGTTTATTCGTTTTTCCTTTCAGGACCTTTCGTTAGTACATGAGAAGACTCGGTAACGAAGGCCTACTACCTTTGGACACCGAGCTCGAGCGCACTCTAAGAAGGAACAAAAAGGAGAAAAGAGAGTCAGCAGACGGTCAACATGGCCGAGAATATTGAAATCCAAGGAGGAGACAACCAAGTGCGGCAAGTTCAACCGGAACTCGGTCTTCGAGATTATGCCATGCCGCAGGTCAACGCTAATTTTTCGGGAATCCGGCGTCCCACTATCCAAGCAAATAACTTTGAGATCAAGCCCGCCATTATTCAGATGGTGCAGGCGAGCCCATTCTGTGGATTGCCGAAGGACGACCCGAATGCCCACATTACGTCTTTCCTTGAGATATGCGATACTTTCAAAACTAATGGTGTCACCGACGATGCCATCCGATTAAGGCTTTTCCCTTTCTCTTTGAGGTATAAAGCAAAGTTTTGGTTAAATTCCTTACCGCCGGGGTCGATTACAACATGGGAGAGGTTAGCGCAAGCCTTCCTTGCCAAATTTTTCCCACCAGCTAAGACGGCGAGGTTGAGAAATGAAATAACCACTTTTGCCCAGTTCGATATGGAATCGCTCCACGAGGCGTGGGAGCGATATAAAGAATTACTACGAAGATGCCCTCATCACGGTATTCCTGATTGGCTTCAGCTTCATACGTTTTATGGTGGTTTGAGTCCTTCTACACGCACTTTAGTGGATGCGGCCTCCAGTGGGACATTCATGGCAAAATCTATGGCCGAGGCACACGTGCTTTTGGAAGATATGGCCGAAAACGCATACCAATGGCCATCAGAAAGATTGACACCGAAAAGAGTAATGGAAGTTTCAATCAATGATCCGATCTCCACCTTGACAGCTCAAGTCGCCGCTTTGACACAACAGCTCCAGACATTTTCGCACGCACCAGCCCCCGTTACCATTGAGACATGTAATTGGTGTAACGGATCACACCCGAGCGCGGAGTGTCAATTTGGAAATCCGTTCGAGCAAAATCAGATGCAGCAGGCTCAATTCGTAGGAAATGGGAATCGACCGAATAACCCATACTCCAATACTTATAATCCGGGGTAGCGCAATCATCCCAACTTTCCATGGAGAAACGGACAGAACGCACACCAGCCCCCTTTCGCTCAGAATCAACAGCAGCCCCCTTCCGCTCCCAAAGTGTCTCTCGAGGAAGCGCTTGCAAAATTGGCGGCAAATACGAGTCAATTTATGACTCAGACGGAAGCTACACTACAAAATCATTCTGCTTCCATTCGGAATTTGGAGGTCCAGCTGGGCCAAATCGCTAATGTGTTGACAACTCGTCTGGAGGGAGCATTGCCGAGTACAACAGAGACTAATCCTAGAGAGAGTCTAAACGCAGTTAGCTTGAGAAGCGGGAGAGAGTTGCTGGATCAACCGGAGCTGGGTAAAGAGAAGAAAGTTATTGAGGAAGAAATCGATTTAAAGCCAGAGGAGTCAAAGGATGTGAAGCCGGATAACTTGAAGACATGTGTTCCCCCCGTTCCGTTTCCGCAGAGACTACAGCAAAGAAGGGCGGACAAACAATTTTCTAAATTCCTTGATGTGTTCAAAAAGCTTCACATAAATATTCCGTTCGCCGACGCATTGGAGCAGATGCCGAGTTATGTCAAATTCATGAAAGAGATATTATCGAAGAAGAGAAAGCTTGAGGAGTTTGAAACGGTCACTTTGACAGAGGAGTGTAGTGCAATCCTTCAAAAGAAGCTCCCACCTAAATTGAAAGATCCGGGAAGCTTCAACATACCTTGCACCATGGGGAATCTTTCATTTGATAAGGCACTATGCGATCTTGGTGCGAGTATCACCCTCATGCCTCTGTCGATTTTCCAAAAGCTGAATATTGGGGAAGCTAAGCCAACCACAGTCTCATTACAATTGGTGGACCGATCGATAAAGTATCCGAGGGGAGTGATCGAGGATGTTTTAGTTAAAGTTGATAAGTTCATCTTTCCGGCCGATTTCATCGTACTAGACATGGAGGAAGATGAAAATATTCCGATCATCTTGGGACGACCATTTCTAGCGACGGGCCGCACCCTTATAGACGTAGAAAAGGGGGAGTTAACTCTGAGGGTCCAAGACGAGCAAGTTACTTTTCAAGTGTTCAAATCGTTCCCATGTCCCGGAAGTGCTGATAAAGAGTCTCAAATTGAAAGTGTGGATGTTGTTGAAAGAGGAAAGCACCGAAAACATCGTCGGTGGAAAAATTCAGATTTTGTGTTGAATGGCCCAAGTTTTAAGAAGGATGTTGAACGAGTGGCATTCCTCGAGCATGAGGAAAAATATGCTGCAGTCGTGAGTTCGTTGGCGAAGGAGGAGAGTGAGCTGAGAGCCAAGCGAACAATTAGTCATGGAAAAACCGGGTGTTTCGGAAAGCTATTCAAGTCGAAACCTTTCCGCAAACTACATTTGATGACTGAACCGAAAGTCGAACTGCTGATGACCAATGGTCATAATTTTAACCAAAATACAAACGGTTCGATGAACGGGGCGGAAGCCGAATGGAGTTTGCGAAAAGCGAACTAACGTTGTTCAATAAGTCCGGCTGAAGACTATAAACTTAGCGCTCCTCGGGAGGCAACCCGAGTATTAGTTGTAGATTCTTTGTTGTTTGCTTGCATTTTTAGAGTCTCTTTTTGTCTTCTTTCTTCTTTGATCCATCCTTCCCTCTCATCTTAATGAATTCGTGTAAAATTTCTGTGCAGGAATCAGCAAAAGGGGATAAATTCAATGATGGGCCGCGGCACAGTCCAGGTGAGCCGCGGAACACACCTGCTTTGGAAAATTGGACTATCAAATTGTACCGTGTGCCGGGGCATGATCTTACTAAGCGGCGGCACACCAGGTCGCTGAGCCGCGGCACCCGATAACTGAGCCGCGGCACACTAAATGGTCAAGAAACGCCCAGGCGCACAGACTTTGTGCCGCGGCATACTAAGGCTGAGCCGCGGCACACTAAAACACTGAGCCGCGGCATACGAAATCTGAGCCGCGGCACCCGACGACATATCAAAACGTCCAAGTCCGACTGTACTTTGGGCCGCGGCTCACTTTTATTGTGCCGCGGCCCCCGTCGCAAAATAAGAGCAGCCAGGTAAGGCTATTTCAGTCGATCGGCCTGCATAGTATACTTCTTCCCTCCATTCCTTCCTTCCTGCACACGATGAGGTTAGTTGGGTCCATTCTATCAGTCTCCTTCTCAAATTCTCCAGGTAATTTTTGATTTCTAAATCATAGGTGATTATTGATGTGAAAAGATTTGGAGTTTTATATTGCTAGTTGTTCTTCATTGTTGTTTCTGAAATGGAGTGGAATATGGGGAATTTGTTATTATGATGGAATTGATATTTATGAGCAATTGTTGATGATGGTTTTCGTAATTCGGGGTTATAATCAGTTATTATTTTTGGGATTTGGAATTAACCATGAAAATTTTTGTTCTTCATTTTAACTTGTGCACACAAGGTGTTTGATAAATTGCAGCAATGAAAAATGGGTAAGCTAGGCATTTTCCAACTTATATGCAATGAATCATGTTGTCACATTATCCCCAACCTCTACATCATGTTCAACTTGAGAGCTATACTTAACTTCCTTTTTGATGATGCAAGCTTGTTTATTCACATTCCGCATGTAGTCAAGAAGCATGCAAGCTCACCGGACGATGCCGGCACGGCTCTGAGCAGATGGAGGAGTACTTGACCTTTTACTTTTCTTGCATTCCATTTTTTGTCCATTGAGGTCAATGTACGTCCTAAGTTTGGGGGGGATTTACATTCAGTCTACATTCATTGCTGTACTCTATTTTCTTGCTGTACATTATATTTTGTTGCACTTTTCTTTTCTTTGCGAAAATTTTTTTTAGATAGCCTTGCTTGCCGTAGTTTTTCTTTATTCGTGAATTTTCGTGCTTCTATTTTGTGTGATACTGATGTTACGACACTGTCTTTCTCTCTGAAGAAGCGGGCGAGTTCTAGTCGAGTTGTAGTCAGTTATTTCTGTTCTGCTTAGTATTCAATTAGGTCCGAAATTTTTCGTGATTGTAGAGGTCTTGGCAGATAAGAGACGATACATACTTGTTTTTAAATCCCCTTCAATACGTTTGGCTACATTTCCCGGATAGTGAGTCGTACTGTTTCTTTAGTCGTGTTGGCACTTAGTTTGAGTTTTGAGTCGGTCAGTTTTTCCCTAAAAGTCGAGATAAAGTGTTCTATGAAGGGAAGTCTAGTAACCGGGGGCATTCGCGTGACCCGTTGTTTACTCTCGCGTAAAACGACGACCCCGATTAGACTAGTAATTTAGATATTTCACATGTGCAAATGATAGGGAGCCTAGTAACCGGGGGTATTCGCGTGACCCGCTGTCTACTCTCGCGTAAAACGGCAACCTTGATTCAGACATGTGGAAATTATGTATTCGAGTTGTTTCTCCGCTGTAGACGGGAACTTAGTAACTAGAAGCATCCATGTGCCCCATGAGTGTCTTTTACGTCAAACGGTTTCCTAATACATGAGAATGGAAGTTCCACCCTAGGATTATCCCGATGAAACATCCCGAGATCCTAACCTAGTGGTCGACTCGAATCAAATTCGTGAGCATATTTATATAAGGGAATACTGTCCGAGATTTATTTTATTATGAGACTCGTGAAAATTTGTGCCTTTCAACTGTGGAACGGGACGAACTAGTTTGGCTGTGTTAGCCTTTCATATTGACGGTCGATTTGACTCATGTTTTGTTAATCTTTGAGCTGAAATTTTCTTCATGAACGAATGATTAGGACTGAACTTGATTACTTTGCGGAATCATTATTCTGAGTGCAGCTCGCTTTTATGACACTCGTATTATTTAGAGAGAATGGCAGGATAGTATTGATTAGGTTGAACACTATGAGTTGCACGATGATTCACGACATTCTTTTATTTTTAATTCTTTTTGCTTGAGGACAAGCAAAGGCTTAAGTTTGCGGGTATTTGTTAGGCGTATTTTTATACGCTTATTTATCATTATTTTGTAGTGTTTTGGTGAGTGAAATCATCTAAATGAGCTTTTAATGCCTTGATTTTGTATGATTGACAGGAAATTGAAGTCCGGGAGCTAAAAGCGAGGCAAAGCAGGCGAAACAGCAAAAGCGGGCGATGAGCCGCGGCGCAAGGAATCGAGCCGCGGCACGAAGACACCAGCCGAGGGCGAGTAGGTGTACTGTGCCGCGGCCTGGCCAGTGAGCCGCGGCACGTAAGAATTATTTAACGCCTGTATTCGGCTTTTGGCGATGTGCGCGGCACGAGTTGATGAGCCGCGGCACACTTAGCGGGTTTGGTACGTCTGCGCGGATTCGGGCCGTTTGGCCGATTTCAACCGATTAATACGGACGCGATTTGTGGAGGTGCTGAGCTATAAATAGGGCGTAAGACCCTAAATAAATAATATTGGAATCATAGAATATAAACCTAGGAGAGCTTAAGCTTGGAGACAGAGAAGAGGAGGAAAGCGGAAGAATTCAAGGGCGAAGGCGGGAGTTGAAGAACGGAGGAATCCGAGCTTCATCTGCGTTTGAATTTTATGCTTTCGTTTATTTATTCTGTATTTTCGCTTTTAGTATGTCAGCTAAAGCCCTAATCTAGGGTTTTGATGAAACCTTTGTTTTGACGAATTGATTGAGATTATCGATTTATTACCTTTTTATTGAGTTTTCCCAATTATGTTAAATGCTTGCAATTATCTGGCCAATAGTTGTATTGATTTAATCATTCACTTCGAATCGGGAGAGGAGATTTGGTGAGGAACTATTGGTGAGGACCGTTTTATTCTGTGAGATAGGAATATACTCATAGGAACTACGTGGCCTTTAGGAGATTTCATGCTTTTTGCCTAGCGACGAGATAATTCACCTAGGGATAGAGTGCGTTAGTCGCCGTTAGATAAATCGATTGACCTCGGGAGAGGCGGTAGAATATATTAGCAATCTCCGCCTTCAGTAAATTGGGAAAATTATTTATTACGGATAATCGAGAGTAAATTCGGATAAACTAAGGTGGATTCAGAACCCTAGACGTATTCATCATTTGATTTCCTTAATCCAAGATATTGTTTTCTACTGCTTAGTATTTTAGAAATTTTTTTAGTTATTAATCCAAAACCCCAACTTCGATTGTTCAAATAAAATTGGAATACGAAAACGTCGGTAGTTAGAGATTCAATCCTCGTGGGAACGATACTCTACTTATCACTTTATTACTTGTAAATGATGACGTGCACTTGCATGTAGGAAATATCGCAACATGATGTTCTCGATTGAGGACTGAATATTTCTTCAATTAAGATATGCACTGTAGGCTTGAAGAAATTGATTGCTCGTGATAAGTACTTCAGATGTCAGTCATTTTTTGATTCAGTAAATGAGCAAGTCCTCTAGATGAGGCTATTTATAACCTTGGAAATTGATCCGTTATAAATGTAGCCGATGGTCGGTTGGTGAGATGCGGACACTTCATATTGGCGGCTTGATGAATGTTTGAACTAAAGTATCTTAGCATTTAAGATTGGACAGCGCTGTTGAGTTTACGTCAAAGTCCTTCGACGACTATTGCATGTCGATTGGGATTGACGTTGAGCATCTAGTCCCCACATCCATTCATAGAATCGCCTTGCTGAGGCTTGTTAGGCAAAATGTACTTGGCAAAATGTAAAGGAGAATCAAATGAGTATCTTCTGTTGGCCATGTAAGTTAGGATAAGTCTAGAATCGGCTTGGTATAAATCTCAGGCAAGTTCACTATCAGACAAGTTTTGGTCAATGGGAGCCTCAGAGAGGTTTGACTAAAACATTGTAGAAGCTGAGTTGCAGACAAGTGTATATCAGCCAACTCATGGTCAACTCAACTGATCAGATAAGGTTGACAACTGATGACTTATCATCAGGCAACATTCTGAAGAAAGTGATTTATTAGAGAAGTCCTGGTCAACATAATTATCAGAGAAGTTGCACCAAACTGCAGTCAAGAGATCAGACAAAGTCTAGTCAACTGGAGTTTGACCATCAGATCATATAAGTTCATCAGGTAAGAAGACTTCAGATAGATCGTCAGATCAGAGAAGATTTGTAAGGACAGAGAACTTCATCTCAGAGAAGTTATATCAGAGAAGTCCAACATCAGAGAAGGTTGACTGTACATCAGACAGTTTGACCAAGAAGAGATCAGATAAGTGATCAGCCAAGTAACTCAGTCCACGTCAGCATGCGTTGAAGAGTCAATAATCACGGAAAGTGATATGCGGGCGTAGGGAGACACTGACCACGCCTGGTTAGCGTACGCTAGGCTGTGTGTACTGCGTGCGCTAACGAGTAGCATTAACGTACACTACATATGATTCGTAGCGTGCGTTAAGCTATCCAGACAGATTGCATATTAAGGACTTTCTACCGAAATTGTTGAATTATTAGACGTTCATTCGACATGAAATGAATTCTATGCTATTTCTTTTGTTAAGGTTCGAGCTTAACACGTGATTGATCGAAAGGGACGACCTTCGAGTATTTTGATATTCGTGGAAGTTTATTCTTGTCAACGAACCGAGGCAAGTAGAAAGTGATAATGTCCATAACGGGAGAATAAGTCACCTCGTAATCAATTATGGGCACTGCGAGAAGCCTTGGGCAACTAGTCTTGTTTTGTAACGCATGACCTCATACTTATCATTGCATTTACGAAAAGACCCATTTATGACCAACTGTTAAACGCCCATGAGTACTTGATCGATACGGCCAAGTACCTCACATTTAGACATTGAGTCTAGTTCACTGTGCATTACATCTTTCTATTTTGTCCATTCGACTCATCCTTAACATTCAGCAACCGAGCGCGGCTCAGCATCATCGTCTTTAATAAATTCTTGAGCGATGGAGTAGGCAAAAGCATCATCAACTATCATGGATGACCTGTCCAACAGTACGTATTCACTCGTACATGACATTGCGATTTCTTTATTCTCCGACATCAACAAAGTTTACAATGAGTATGTCGGTCGTTACATTGTTGATTCGAGGACATATTTGTAGTTAAAGAGAATCTCGTGTGACGGAGTCACTGTGTCGATAATGAGAATATTTTGTGCCTCTAATCCTCTTCTCTTTGAGGTTCTGTATAATTTCTACCCACTGGCCTAATTGTCACATAGGCTACACAACCAAAAATGCGTAAGTGTGAAATATCAGGCTCATATCCAATTAACAACGGGTACACATTAAATGGTTGATTGGTAGTGGGTCGAAAGCGAATAAGTATAGCAGCATGTAAAATTGTATAACACTAGGCAGAAATCGGCAAGTTGATGTGGAATACCAATGCTTGGGTGAGAAGCTGTAACCGCTTAATCATAGCCTTGTAGGTCACAAGTCATCAAGAGTAAGTCTATAGGGGAGGTGAATAGACTTATTAAAACTATTTTCCCGAGGGGTCAGGAGTTTCTCAGCTGTGATAAGTACAGATGACTTGAAGTTATCTGTAGACAAGATATACAGAAGACACAACTGATGACGAAAGCAGATAAATAAATAATGGAATAGTAAATATGTATGTAGTAGGTAAGTATGATGTTTAAAGAAGTAAAAACACGCAGGCAATTATAGTGGTCTTAGAGGTGGGGTAATCCTCTACTAATCCACTTTTCTCCAAACTAGTTGGATATGAATTCACTATAACTCTCAACCTGTGATAAATATTACAGTAATTCAACCAATTACAACAACTTACAACCAGTGGAATTCCTTGCCGTTGCAACTCCCTTTGGCTGCCTTGCACCTCTTGATCAACAATCCTTGGACGCCATTAAAACCTCTTTACTTCCAAGAACCTCGTCCAAGAAAGTAACCCCGTACTCATGTTTTAGACGCGAGTGTTGTCTTCTCCAACAAAGAGCTTCTTAGAATAAGATCTTTTAAACTGATCTTTCACGATGCTAGTGATTTGCCTTTAGCTTTAGTTTACTTTGATTTCTTTGTTCACTTAAGAATATTCTTTGCATATTTGCTCAATTCATATCTTCAAATATATATAGTACGATCCTTTGAGCTTCCTTCATATCTGTTGCACTTAATGTAACAAATTCGTCCGTAGGAGATTAGGACTTCTTTGTTTATTTTTTCGATCCGTTGCAAGGCTCGATTCCATTTTTAATTTAATTCTGACTGTTGTGAAGACTTTCATGTTGTAGCACCGAATCCTTGATTAGAATAAGTATAAAGTCTTCTGAGCGTGGATCTCGATGAATATTTAATTCATTGCTTTCCAAGAATCTCTCCAGTCTGATTTGTTCGAAAAAAAAAAGATTCATAAATAAATCTGAGAAATAATCTGAATAATCTTATTAACAGCCTGGGGAGTTTAGATGAGGTATTTATATAATATGGGCAGGTTCGATGATAACGAGAAATCTTTAGAATAAGTTGAATGGACGCTTTTGCCCTTGGGTTCGAGTTTTAGTATTTAGAGTAAGGATCGAATTCGGATGGTTGTGAAAATTTGTGAGAATGTCAAAAATATTCCCACGATTCCATATTTAAGGAAATTTCGAAATTTTCAGTTTCGAGACTGAATTTTCCAGAATTTACGGTTTTGCCCTAAAATTTAGGAAAATTATTCCGGGGCTTATAATGTTATGAAATTAGCTCGGATTTTGATGAAATTTTACGAGATGACTCATAATAGGTCTGGAATGATAGATTTGTGAAAATTCCAGAAAATTTCGGACTTGGTCCAGAATTCTAATTTTCTTGCGTCTTGACCCCAAAAGTGTTTCAAATTACAATTTTGGTTTATAAGTATTGATATCGAAGTCCGAAGTGTACGAAACTTTACGGACAGCTTATATATGAAGAAATATATGCGTTACTGGGTCCATAATATGTATTTTTGTAAATTTTCAATTTAGTCTCCAAACTACCTAAAATTGCAATTTGTGCCCAATTTTCCGTTTACTCGATTAAATTCTTACTTACGGACACAAGTATATTATCACATATTACAACTTAGTCATATGACACTGAAATTCCAGATTTGAGACAAAGTCACGAGAAAGTGCAAGGTAGGTACAAAGATTTTAATTTTTCACGAAATTGGAATCCGACTATCGAATCGGTTGTCGACTAAAATTGTCAAATCAATTTGCATGATGTTATAACCATAATATGAATATTCGAAACATGTATATACTCAGAAATTTCCAGATTTGTACATGCATCATAATTTCTCATAATATTCATAAATAAAAATCAAGAAATACAAAATTTGTATAGCTCGCATATATATTAACAAAAACTTGTAGTATAATTTCAACATGCAAAATTTGACATGCAACTCAAGAATATATTTCAAAATTTTCAGATCTCACATGCATCATCATAAACAAGAAATAATTGATTTTTTTTTTCAAAATTTTGAAGAATTTCCACTCACTTTAGTTCTTTGTCGGTAGAAGTCGATCCTAGGTCTTGTGAGTCGAAAAGGACCTCTCTTCCTCCTCCTCTATATTTCAGCCCATGCATCAACACACTATGAATTTTTTTTTTATTGCATGTTAGGTTTAAAGTTAGATGAGAGGGTTTTCAATAGTTATACATATAAAAGAAAGTTGTAGGAAAAGAATTACCTATGCCTTGTTAAACTTCTCTTCTTCCTTCTTCTTTTCTTCCTCTAGATTCGTCCCTCTCTCTCTTTCTCTCTCAAATGTAGATTTTATTTTTGTGTGTGTAGGTGTAAAATGTAGCTAGGGGGGGGGGGTGGATGGTCATATTTATAGTGTGTAATAGAGGCTTGGGGAAGTGTATGTGTAGTGAGGACTAGGGACAAGATGTTTAAGGTGTGTTGAGGGGTGTCTTGCATGGGGGATATGAGGTTATAAAAAAATTGATTCCCCTCTTTTTCTTCCCATATGGCCGCCCCAATTACATAGATATATGTATTATATATTTTTTTGTGTTATTTTAAGTGTATAATTATAATTGTAATAGTTGGTGATTTAATTAGTTAGTTGGGCTTTGAAGTGTTTTCAAGCCTTAGGAATTTCATCAAGTTGGGCTTGAGCCTTTTAGTGTGTTCATATGTGTAGGTGTTGATACACATGGCCCATTAGGAATTTCATGTTCCTATTTCGAGTTTTAATTAATTCATTATCTCATTCATAAAATAATTTATGAATAAATAAGTAAAATAAAATGAACTAGATGTAGATTACAAACAATTGTTATTAGAGTACATCATGTAGTAAACTATCGAGTTTAGAGGGTTTTACATCCTCCCCTCCGTAAAAGAATTTGGTCCCCAAATTCCTACTTGAATAATTCGGGGTACAATTTCTTCATTTCTTCTTCGGTTTCCCATGTAGCGTCTTCCTCGCTATTATGCTTAGACCAGATGACTTTGACTAGGGGAATTGTCCTCTTACTCAGTTCACGCATCTGTCGGTCGAGGATCTTTATCGGCTTCTCTTCATAAGATAATTCATCTTTGATTGGTGGGATGTCAGAGGTACGAGCATGCTCCGGGTCCGGATGATACTTCTTTAGTCTAGAGACATGGAAAACGTCGTGCATTCCCGCCAGATTGGGTGGTAACTCTAACTGGTAAGCTAGTCGACCAATCCTTTTGGTGATTTTGAATGGTCCTACATATCGGGGACTCAGTTTTCCTCCCTTCCTTAATACTATTAAACCCTTCCGTGGTGTTAGTCTTAAGAAGACTCGATCACCTACTTCAAATTCTAAATCCTTTTTACGACGATCGGCGTAACTCTTCTGTCTACTCTGAGCAGTGCGGATCCTATCCTTGATCAGTCGTACCTTGTCCATGGCCTCTTTCATCAAATCTGTTTTTATTACAGAAGGTTCCGTTCGTTGTGTCTTTGGCGTCCATTGATCGTCAATTTCCCAATGAAGTGGAGATCGGCACTTCCTTCCGTACAGTGCTTCATATGGTGCCATTCCGATTGTGGCGTGGTAACTGTTGTTATATGCGAATTCGGCCAATGGTAGATGTTGATCCCAATTTCCTCGGAAGTCCAGAACGCAAGCTCGTAACATGTCTTCAAGGGTCTGGATGGTTCGTTCAGATTGCCCGTCGGTCTCGGGATGAGCACTTGTGCTGAAGCTTAAGGAAGTTCCTTATCCTTGTGAAAAGCTTTCCAAAGACGAGATGTAAATTTTGAATCTCTATCAGATACAATATCTACTGGTACTCCATGGAGTCGAACGATTTCTCGGATATAGGTCCTAGCCAGCTTCTGCGAACTGTCGTCCTTTTTCACTGGCATGAAATGTGATGATTTTGTTAACCTATCAACGATTACCCAAATGGTATTATATCCTCCTCTTGTGGTTGTCAAGTCCGTGATGAAATCCATGGTTACCTTTTCCCATTTCCATTCAGGAACTTCTAATGGCTGTAATAGTCCTGAGGGTCTTTGGTGTTCGGCTTTTACTCTCTGACAAGTTAAGCATCTTGCTGCGAATTCCGCTACCTGGTTCTTCATATTTACCCACCAGTAGTGCTTCTTTATATCCTTATACATTTTATTTCCTCCTGGATGAATTGTATATCGGGAGCAGTGAGCTTCTGCTAAAATTTTCTTATTGAGCTCGACATTGTCGGGAACACATATACGGTTCTTGAATCTTAGTATCCCATCAACAGACATGCTGAACTCAGGTTTTTCGCCTTGTGCGACCTTTTCCATAAGTTTACATAACTTCTCGTCTTGAGTCTGAGCTTCTTGGATTTCCTTAAATAAGTCCGGCTTCAATGACAAATTGGCGCACATAACGCATGTCTTGGATTGTCTTGGGTTCCATTGGCTTATTTCTCCCAAGGCATTCCATTCCCTTATCATGAGTCTAGCCACACTCGCTTTCCTACTCAAGGCATCTGCCACGACATTGGCCTTGCCTGGATGATGCTAAATGGAGAAGTTATAATCTTCAAGGAGTTCTATCCATCGTCTCTGTCTTAGATTCAACTCCTTCTGAGAGAATAGATATTTGAGACTCTTGTGGTCAGTAAAAATGGTGAAGGTAGCTCCATACAAGTAGTGTCTCCATTTCTTCAAGGCAAACACTATTGCTGCGAGTTCAAGGTCATGGGTCGGATAGTTCATCTCATGGACCTTTAGCTTTCGGGATGCGTAAGCCACAACCTTGCCGTTTTGCATCGGCCTGACTCCTAATCCTTCCTTCGATGCGTCACTGTACAACACAAACCCATCGCTTCCTTCGGGAAGTGTTAGTACAGGTGCGGTTGTGAGTTTCCTCTTAATCTCCTGGAAGCTCGACTCACACTTATTGTTCCACACAAATTTGACGTGTTTCTGTGTTAGTCTTGTGAGTGGTCCTGCGATTTTAGAGAAGTCTTTAATGAATTTGCGGTAGTAACCCGCAAGTCCAAGAAAGCTTCGAATCTCCGTGACTGTTTCTGGCCTCTTCCAGTCCAGAATAGTCTCCACCTTTGATGGATCTACTGCAATTCCTTCTCCTGATATGACGTGTCCTAGAAACGCCACTTCTCTTAACCAGAATTCTCACTTGCTGAATTTGGCGTACAATTTATGCCCCTTAGCGTCTTTAGCACCAACCTTAGGTGAGTTTCGTGTTCTTGATCCGACTTGGAATAAACGAGTATGTCGTCGATAAATATTACTACGAATTGATCCAAATACAGTTGGAACACGTGGTGCATTAAATCCATAAATGCAGCTGGTGCGTTGGTCAATCCAAAAGGCATTACCACGAATTCATAATGACCATACCTAGTTTGAAAGGCAGTCTTTGGTATGTCATTCTCTTTGATCTTCAACTGATAATATCCTTGTTGGAGATCGTACTTCGAGTAAACCGTTGCACCTTGTAGCTGATCAAATAGTTCGTCGATCCTGGGAAGTGGATACTTGTTCTTAATAGTAATGTTGTTAAGTTCACGGTAATCGATACACAATCTTAGCGTGCCATCCTTCTTCTTTACGAATAGTACTGGCACTCCCCAAGGGGATATGCTTGGTCGGATAAATCCAACTTCTAGTAATTTCTGCAACTGAACCTTCAGTTCTTGCAGTTCTAGTGGAGCCATTCGATATGGCGTTCTAGCCACCGGTGCCTTTCCTAGCAATATATCTATATTAAATTCAACTTCCCTATCTGGAGGTAGAGAAGTGAGTTCCGTGGGAAAAACATCAGGATATTCTGATATTACTCGTATTGCTTCGATCTCGGTTGTGCTCTTGGGTTTATTCATGACAAAATCTAGATATCCCGTTGCTCCCTTCGAAATGGCCTTTCTCGCCTTCGTGGCTGATATAATCGGGGCCGAGTTAATTCTAGCATTTCCATGTAGTTCAACTACAGGGTGATCGGGTTTGCAGAATCGAACAATATTAGAATGGCAGTCAAGTTGTGCATAGTTCTGAGATAGCCAATCCATACCAAGTATGAGGTCATACTCAAGTATGGGAAGAAGAATTAGGTCAGCAGGAAAACATTGACCCTCAACTACAACTTCGCAATTCCTAAATACCGAATCTGTTTCCTGGCTTGCACCCATAGGTGTGGACACCACTAAGCTTACAGGCAATGATTCCATACATACATTCAGTTTTTGTGCGTAATGGGGTGCAACAAAAGAATGTGATGATCCTGGATCTAATAATGCATGAGCAGAGTGGTTTGACACAAGGAATGTACCTTCCACCACGTCTGTTGCATTAGGAGCTTCTTGTGCAGCTAAGGCAAAAACTCTTGCTGGCGCTTTTCCCTTGCCCTTGCGATCGTCCTTCTTAGCCGCGTTTTTCTGTTGATTGTTGTCCGGAGCTTCCCACTTTGGGCATTCCCTAATCTGATGCTGATTATCCCCACAGCACAGACACCTCCCCTGTTTCTTCCAACAGTCCTCGGGTTTATGCCCCATCTTATTGCAGTGAGGACAGGGCGGTAGGTTGTTTACAGGCTTCTTTCTGGTGTTCTGTCCTGAAGTCTTGCGTTGGAATTTTTGGGGTGGCCTGGATGATGAGTTTGGCACGGGTCTCTCCCACGTCCACGTCGGTTGGCCATCTATCGCTATTAACGGTTATTATAATTAGTTTATTTTGAGTTGTAAGCATAGAGAAGTCAAACATGCAAACGTTATTTTAAATCTCATTATAACGTAATACGAATAACACATCATTAATGCATCCTAATGGTTTGATTTGACATGCGAAAATTATAGTTTTTTTTGAGAGGGATAGTTAGTAAGTTGTCCAACTTAACCATCGTTCAAATACCAAAGAACAAACATAAGTACATCATAACGTCATCATAATAGTTAAACATCAAAGTAGGAACATAGCAGTATCACTCTCAGTCTTCTTCTGGCTCCATCGGGTCTTCCTCAGGGTCCTCTTCTTCAGAGCTAGAGGATACATCAATCCTCTCTCCTGGGGTTATAACCTCGATCCCTGGGATAAGCTCCACTAACTTTATCACTCGAGCACGTATTGCATCCAAGAACTCTCTGTCCTGAAGGTGCTCCGCGTCCAGGGTACACTCCAGTGTCTCAACTCGTGAGCTCAGCTGAGATCGAACATGCTGGAGGCTCCTGATGGCGGCCTCTTGTCTCTCTGCGTGTGTATCCCGCTGATGTAGTGCCAGCTCTAGACTCCTGCATTCCTCACGTCGGGACTCTAGTGCCTGGAACGCCTCCTGTCTCTGCCCTCGATACGAGTTCGCCTCCTGCCTGGTCCTATCCAGCTCTCCTGTCAAGGTATGAATCTGCTGCTCGAGTCGCTCAATCCGATCCTGGTCCTTAAGCTTTGCTCGAAACTGGTCCGCCCAGCTCTCTCGCCAGTAGGTAGCCTGCTCTTCTAAGAGCTTGACCTTCTCCGTTAAACGCGTGAGCTCAATGATCATATCCATTTCGGAATCCATACCTACCAGACCAAGGTCTAAGTCAGTATTTCGTAAAAATCTAATGTCCAATGTAAACTCTATTAAGCATGAATAATCATCAAGGCAGTGATCTGAATGATTCAACAAGTATGCTTATGTGACACTAGCGATTAATACCTTATTTTAGAATAGTAAGGAGGTTTAATGAATTTTAGATAAACCGATAAGTAACATATACTATATCTGTTTCAAGAGTTCAATAGAGGAATTTACTCAATCGGGAAATGCTACGAATACTTAATTAAGTATCCGATTCTGAAAAGACTAAGCATAGCTTGTTTAGCTGATGACTTAGAAACTGATGACTATGCATTTTCCAAGTGAATTGCGACAAGTCGAAAGAGAATTTATTGGAAGTTGACTCGAGGAATCTACTTTAGGTCTTAACCCTATGGTTTACTTCGTCCTAGGTGGAATCCTCATCTAAGTCCGAAGGATCTTATCCTGGAAAAGCTCGATGTAAGTATCCTTCTTACAAAGCGAGCTCTGATACCACTTCTGTCACGCCCCCAACATCGGGCAGGAGGAGGGCGCGACGATACATGTCGATAAATCAATAAGAGTGCAGTAAAGACATTGCGGAAGCTAGAATAACGATCAATAAAAATTCAACAACGATCTTAACCCGATGTTTTAAGATTCGTTGAAATAAAGGTTGGTAATGAAATTACAAAGATCGGAACATTACAACAGAACTTCTTTCCAGAATTTCAAAAGTACCAAATACGAAACATAACTAATCTATTACAAGGTGGAATCATACACAATTATATGTCTCGAAGGTCTTCTACTCGGTCTCTTCAAAAGTCCCCTCGTCTTCGGCCGGATTCTCATCCTCTGGTTTAAAATGGAAAACGGTGGGTGAGACAAAGGGTCTCAGTGAGTGGGTGATCGTGTGCGAGTGTGGCTTACTTTTCTTTGAAAACATTTTGATTGATGCATGGTTTTATAAAGTATATGAAATTGGAATCGTTTGCAATATACATTATAATTTTTATGAACACAATAAACATTTATAGGTGTGAAATTATAATTCTGTCCCCGTGGACGGATGTCAAGTCAAGCAGTTGGTCAATCAGTCAAGCTAGCTTCGAATTCTGTCGATATGGACTTTGGATTCTAGGCTCTCCTTATTACTCCTAGCAAGATAGGCCGTCGCCCCAAGATTTGGACCGTCGCCCCAAGTAGAGCCTTCGCTCTTTTCACACTTAGCATGTGCTTCCTTATCTCTTATCTGGGCTTGGTATGTCCTTAGCTGTGGGTCAAAACCCGGATCACACCATAATCGCGATTATACCCCAAGTCTACGACCCAGGTCTCTCGGAACACTCCGTTTCTCGGTTATGGGAATAGGAAACAGCGGTAGCCTCGTTCATGAACCGCAGCCTCGCTGCTCGATCCAAGACTTGGTCTAACCGTCCCTGACACGATTAGGGACTCTAGAGGTGGCTCATATAGTTCAAGAGGTGGCCCCGGATTTTAGGTTGGCTCTCTGGTTCGTATGGGATCAAGAGGTGGCCTCCGTCCATCGACGTGGCACTTTACCCCGGTAGAGTTAGAGGCGGACCCGTCCATGGCACTTTGTTTGTATAGCACTTAGTTCCCGGACAGTTACAGTCAGTAGTCAGACGCATGTCACGAGTATCAAGTATGTGTTCGGTTAGTCAGGTTAATAGCGTCTTTTTGACTAAGTAGGAAATATGTATTATTTATAATTGTGGCCCGATTTGTTCGTAAAAAAAAAGGATTCATACATAAATCTCAGAAATAATCTGAATAATCTTATTAACAGTCTGGGGAGTTTAGATCAGGTATTTATATAATATGGGCAGGTTCGACGATAACGAGAAGTCTTTAGAATAGGTTGAATGGACGCGTTTGCCCTTGGGTTCGAGTTTTAGTATTTAGAGTAAGGATAGAATTCGGATGGTTGTGAAAATTTGTGAGAATGTAAACAATATTCCCACGATTCCAGATTTAAGGAAATTTCGAAATTTTCAGTTTCGAGACTGAATTTTCCAGAATTTACGGTTTTGCCCTAAAACTTAGGAAAATTATTCCGGGGCTTATAATGTTATGAAATTAGCTCGGATTTTGATGAAATTTTACGAGATGACTCATAATAGGTCTGGAATGATATATTTGTGAAAATTCCAGAAAATTTCGGACTTGGTCCAGAATTCTAATTTTCTTGCGTTTTGACCCCAAAAGTGTTTCAAATTACAATTTTGGTTTATAAGTATAGATATCGAAGTCCGAAGTGTAGGAAACTTTACGGACAGCTTATATATGAAGAAATATATGCGATACAGGGTCCAGAATATGTATTTTTGTAAATTTTCAATTTAGTCTCCAAACTACCTAAAATTGCAATTTGTGCCCAATTTTCCGTTTACTCGATTAAATTCTTACTTACGGACACAAGTATATTATCACATATTACAACTTAGTCATATGACACTAAAATTCCAGATTTGAGATAAAGTCACGAGAAAGTGCAAGGTAGGTATAAAGATTTCAATTTTTCACGAAATTGGAATCCGACTATCGAATCGGTTGTCGACTAAAATTGTCAAATCAATTTGCATGATGTTATAACCATAATATGAATATTCAAAACATGTATATACTCAGAAATTTTCAGATTTGTACATGCATCATAATTTCTCATAATATTCATAAATAAAAATCAAGAAATACAAATATTTATATAGAAATATTAACAAAAACTTGTAGTATAATTTCAACATGCAAAATTTGACATGCAACTCAAGAATATATTTCAAAATTTTCAGATCTCACATGCATCATCATAAACAAGAAATAATTGATTTTTGTTTTCAAAATTTTGAAGAATTTCCACTCAATTGAGTTCTTTGTCGGTAGAAGTCGACCCTAGGTCTTGTCAGTCGAAAAGGACCTCTCTTCATCCTCCTCTACATTTCGGCCCATGCATCAACACACTATGGATTATTATTTTTTTTTTTTTTGATTGCATGTTAGGTTTAAAGTTAGATGAGAGGGTTTTCAATAGTTATACATATAAAAGAAAGTTGTAGGAAAAGAATTACCTATGCCTTGTTAAACTTCTCTTCTTCCTTCTTCTTTTCTTCCTCTAGATTCGTCCCTCTCTCTCTTTCTCTCTCAAATATAGATTTTTTTTTGTGTGTGTAGGAGGTGTAAAATGTAGCTAGGGGGGGTGGATGATCATATTTATAGTGTGTAATAGAGGCTTGGGAAAGTGTATGTGTAGTGAGGACTAGGGACAAGATGTTTAAGGTGTGTTGAGGGGTGTCTTGCATGGGGGACATGAGGTTATAAAAAAAATTGATTCCCCTCTTTTTCTTCCCATATGGCCGCCCCATTACATAGATATATGTATTATATATATATTTTTTTTGTTATTTTAAGTGTATAATTATAATTGTAATAGTTGGTGATTTAATTAGTTAGTTGGGCTTTAGAGTGTTTTCAAGCCTTAGGAATTTCATCAAGTTGGGCTTGAGCCTTTTAGTGTGTTCATATGTGTAGGTGTTGATACACATGGCCCATTAGGAATTTCATGTTCCTATTTCGAGTTTTAATTAATTCATTATCTCATTCATAAAATAATTTATGAATAAATAAGTAAAATAAAATGAACTAGATGTAGATTACAAACAAGTTTTTATTAGAGTACATCATGATTTAATAATTATACATGTAGTAAACTATCGAGTTTAGGGGTTTTACAACTTTTAAGAGAGAGAGGGCTTATGTGAGGAGAGATGAAAAAAAAATAGAGAGGAAGAAGAAGAAGAAAGAGGAGGAAAACAAAGGTAATGGGTCAATCTTAGAACTTTGTGTATTTTTTTTTTCTATTATTATAAACTTAGAAATAAACTAATCATCCTTGAACTCTTCCTTTGATCAACCACATACATTCAAGAAGGGGAGTCATCTTGTCTAAGCCATCATCTTTAACATCTCTTTGAAGAATTCAAAAGTGGGTAAAATTATTTCTTTCTTTTCTCTTGTTCAAAATTTTGTACAAGCTAAATATATGGTTCATGCAAGTGTTAAAACCTTGGTTATCTATACTTGATTGACATTCATTACCATGAATGTAATGGTCTTGATATTTGTTGAATTTTTGTTTGTAATATTTTAATTATATGTGCAAATTAATTTATTGATGGAAATATTGGTTGAATATGACAAATCTGATCTTTGGGGATTAAAATCCCAAAAATATATGATTATATATTGGACTATGGTAAGAGGATAATTAGTCATCGGAAGTTTGATAATTCGAACCTAAGTTCGAAGGATAAACTAAAATAGTTTAAATAAGATAAATTTGAGGTAAAATTGTTAAGATGCATAATTATGGTCTTATGTCTTAAAATTAAGTCTTAAAATATCAAAAAATAAGTTCTCTATAAAATTTCACCTAAATCAGAATTTACTAAAATAGAAAATTGGCACAAAAATGTAAATTTCAAGAATTCGGGGCCAAAACTATAATTTACAGAAACTTACTGTTTCGAAAGTAAAATTTCCAGAAAAGTTGAACTCTTTGTACTCATAATAACATAAAGAGCCTACTGTAACACCCCCAATCCACTCAGGGATATTACACGCCGTAGACCCTCTCCTCGAGGATCTACCAGGCTGATAACTAAAATCAAACATCTAAACATCGCCTTTAAGGCTAAAATGACTCAGTAGACCGACTTGGTCTTTCAATAATAACATACAACCCAATTCCAAACACATACCCACGCAGGGGTCAAAATACAATAAACTCTCGTACAACGGGGAAAAGATACCGCAATGAAAAGAAAATACAACTAGACCAACTGACATCAACGGATCCTCGAGTGATTAGTATCGTTCATCTTTCATCATCCTTCGTGCCGACTCGTGCTATGCTCCAAAACCCGAATGCAAAATAGACATCCACCCCCCGAATACTCGGGGGTTAGCAAAACTCCACTGTTTTGCTAGTGCAAGTACAAGTGCAAAAATACGAGCCATACAATACAAGTTCCAAGAACAATAATAATCAGGAATCCTCAAAGTTCCAAACGTAACGAAAAGCACTTCCCGAGGCATGAGTTTGGTAAAACATTCCAAAACTGAAAGATCAGAAATCAAGGGAAATAATTTATAAAACAGTTTAAAATGCCATCGAGAGTTTTAATAGAAAACAATTTAGGATTTCCGAATCCTTATCTTTCCAAAAATCAACAGGGTCACAACCCAAGGTTTTGTTTCGCAAATAGAAAACCGACAACAGTTCACAGGGCCAAAACCCAAGTCACGTGTCCTCGACGGACATAAAATCAATACCAACTCGTGAAGTTTTTACTCGTGAATCCCAGACTCACCCATTGGGATTCCCGTCGTGGCCCCGTCGAACCAACCCACGGTGAGTAAAATACATTCACTAAATAAACACCAACATGTGAAGTTTTTACTCGTGAATCCCGGACTCACCCATTGGGATTCCCGTCGTGGCCGCGTCGAACCAACCCACGGTGAGTAAAATACATTCACTAAATAACATATCACACCAAGCATCGCCTTGGGAACAGAGTAATATCATGATCCCGCCCGAGGCCTCGAAGGACCTTCCCGAGCTGGCTAGCTAAACAAATCACAACACATGCATCGCCTTGGGAACAGAGTAATATCATGATCCCGCCCGAGGCCTCGAAGGACCCTCCCGAGCTGGCTAGCTAAACAAATCACAACACATGCATCGCCTTGGGAACAGAGTAATATCATGATCCCGCCCGAGGCCTCGAAGGACCCTCCCGAGCTGGCTAGCTAAACAAATCACACACATAGCACAATGCAACAAAGATATCCAAACAATTCATTCAGAGGTATCAACACTTGGCAAAACACCTCGTCAAACCACAATGCACCGAAATGAAACGATATACGTCCACACGCAAATACCAAATGCATCATCAACACCAAACATATCCATAGGATTCACATAGCCACTTACAACCCACACAATTTACAAAACACACGCGTTTGAAAGTGACCCTTTAACGAGGCTAGCCGAATCTTTTGAAAACACATTTCAAACAAACAAACAAACAAATACACCAAGACGATCACCAATTATCATATCCACAAAACAAGAATAGTATGGGAAAGGTACTTGCCTCGAAATCACGATCGCAACGAGACGACGGATAGGACGCGGTTGAATAGCCCCGAACCCCCGAACAATATCAAGAACGCGATAGCACCACGAGTATTACGAGAATAACACCACACGAATCATCAATCACCAAATGGGATTCAACATCGGAATCCTCGAACACCTATAAACCTCCGGAAGGAACAATAACACATGGTTACGACGAGAATCAAGGCCAAAACAACGGAAATCCCAACAACTATCGAAGGGAAACTCATTGGGACATTTAATCGAACACTAAATGTTCAATAATTCCCAAGAACATTCGAATCGTCAATCGAGTTAAACAAACTCGATATATGGATATACAACCCATAGAACACGATTAATAACATCATACTACACCAACTGATGTATCAAAATCGGATTAGAAACGAAATCAAGAACAATTCTCCGAAAAGTCAACTTGAAGGATAATCAAGAAATATACCTTGATTCGACGAAAGACACGGATTAGATGTTGATATAATCAACAAGGATCTTCCAAAATGCCTTGGAAATGATTAGAATCGGCCAAGAACTCCATTTCCCGTCGCACCCGTCGCCAAATAAAGAAGGAAAAATCGGGTAAAATGAAGTCTGCCGAGCCTGTGCTATATATAGCCGGCAGGTTACGGCCAGAATCGGCAGGCCTTACGGCCGTAACTCGCCCTTACGGCCAGATTTGGCAGCAGCCTTACGGCCGTAACCGCATTCGTCAAAAATCGCCAAAGACCACGGACACTTACGGCCAGAATTAGCACACATTACGGCCAGAATCGCCTTCGCAAAATCTGCCGGGCCAGATGCGGCCGTACCCGATCACGCTTACGGCCGTAACTCGCACACATTACGGCCGTAACTCGGCCAGGCCAGGCCCTGCTCCGGCCGTGACTTGGCCGTGGCCACTCCGACGGCCCGGACGACCCCAAAATCCGAACCTGAGTAAAAATCGAAGATACGGTTACGAAGTACTCGCAAAGGCGAATCCAAGCGCTAAGAGAACACACGATTCCGACCACCCGAAGTGTCGGAATTCGACAACGGAAGTAATTACCCCAAACTTTGGGAAATTACAAAAATGGCCCAAAATGTCCGAAATACACGATACATGATCGAAACACCTAACCAAAGATCGCAACACGTATAACAAAGTTAAACAAACTTATGGGAAACTCGAAACAGCAGTTTCGACCGAGATTCGCAAGAATCGAACTCAAGTGCGGAAAAGTCGCTAAAAAGCACGGAACTCAACAAAACGACACCGAAACGAACTCGGATGTCGAAAAGTGCAGAATTAAATATTCTCAGAATGACGAAACGGTCACAAGCGAGTCGACAAAACGGACTTCCGCCAAAAAAAGAAAATTACCGGAAATCGAAATTTACGGGTATTACATTCTACCCTCCTTAAAAGAAGTTTCGTACCGAAACTTAAAATAAGTAGGGAGAAGCAATATCCCCTGCCAGGAAAACTTGACGAGATACGCAAAAATCGAAAACTCGCACCCGTCGGCGGAACACTGCAAGAAACGCAAAGAGACATACAGTGTGACACGCTCCACGACGACCAACACAACGTCGCCGTTAGGAATATAATA
Source organism: Orobanche coerulescens (assembly GCA_033398695.1). Lineage (NCBI taxonomy): Eukaryota > Viridiplantae > Streptophyta > Magnoliopsida > Lamiales > Orobanchaceae > Orobanche > Orobanche coerulescens. Next base: position 133,120,731 of record CM065818.1, read on the forward strand.
AAACCAACAAATGACAAGCGTCATCAAACGGACAATATAGTCAAGTCAATTATCCGAACAATCACAAAACACATCGAACGAAAATCAATATGATCGACCACCCCAACGGTACATCAATCAAAACGCGAGCCAATCGCTGAAGAAATATGAAATTCCACCGCCCAAGGGTTGAAAGATCGAAAACGAGACTAATTTCCCGAACATAAGGAAATTAGGAAGGAGTCTAAACGCTCAACAATCACGAACCGAGATCAACAAAAACCGAACAATCAAACGATCGAACCACAACGATCGAGACAACAAAAATCGAACACTCATGTTCGAATCACGAAGAACAATAAAATTCAAACAACAATTCCAAGGTTCGCATCTCGACTCGAGACAATATATGATCCGGTGAAAACAATAAGATGTGCATTCATATAAGATCCACAGGAAAGGGAATAGCAATTAAAAAAAATCACAACGACAAACGAGTTATTCCGAACAATACCACACTCGTTCGATCAACAAAAGCAAGGGGCGTGACAAGCTCGTAAAATGTCGCGAACATAAACGAGTCGACAGAGTCGAAAATACAGAAGTTCGAAATCCGATCCACTTCGAATAAAAGAACTAGTAGAACCAAAATATGTTACTTCCGAACAAGGTTCACAAGAATCGAACCGAACTCGGAAAAGTCACAGCGATAACCAGATCGACCCAAAACAAGATCACAGCTCGTTCGAATGATGAACCCAAAATACAAAAAAAAAGTTCAGACAGTATCAACGAACACGAGCGAATCGATAGACTGGAGAAAGAGAAAATACAGAAGTCAAAATAGTATGGGTATTACCCCCGACCTCATCCACGAAATTCACAAAAACAGGAGCAAGGTAACAAGACATTAAACATCCGACACATAACGAAACGATTACCGATGCAAACGGCCATACCAAACCAAGCTCTAACAGCTCGCACACGCGCGACAACGCAGAAATCACCACGAGGCGACAATATTCAACACCAACATCCCACCTCTCACAGAGGGTTAACACAATAATTGTGTGGAAAGCGACTCAACGCTCACACCGCCAATTCGATCATACTCGGGAGCAAACATCGTAATGAGAACGCGAACATCATACATACATACCCATCCCTTAAACAGGAATGAATAGGTTTTAAAAACGAAAACCTCATTTTGAAAATAATTTTAGAAGAACACCGGTTGATCTTGAGTATCACCTTTCAAAAAAAAGTACAAACGTGAGACATAGTTATCGAGACTTTGGAGAACCATTTCACATTAGATAAAAATGAGGACACTTTCTCTTAGTAAAAACTTTCAGAATATTCGACCCTCGGGTCTAAGTAAAAGTGTTTATAAAACATTGGCAATATCTCAAAACATTTTGGTCCTCGAGGTAGAAGAATTTTGAAACATATTGTGGCACCTTGGAAGTACCGCGAAAAAAAAACAATTCATTTTAAACGTACGTCTCGAAATTTATTTCTAAGATACTCAAGTTTTCGAAAATAATTCAATGTCAATAAGGACGATGCCAAAAAGGCTAGAATGCCCAAAAATTTCGTAATTACACAAAACTTTATAGCGCCGTGGTCCCGCTACGAACCCACCAGGATAAAACCATTTACAAAATGCCAAAAAGGCTGATGACGGTAATATTTCAAAAACTCACAAAAGCCATTTAGAAAATACTAAATATCGTCATAAGAATTTCGCCAAAATGATCAAGGCCATAATGCCAAAAACTCGGTTAATGGAATTGATTTTCGAAATAAAATTCAGTTGGTAAAATACAGAAAGCCATTACAAAAGAACTCACGCAGCGGATAAAAGAAATACAGTCCAACATGCACAATCCAGCAATACTACTCCTCACATGAACAAAATATGAGAGTCAAATAATCACATATCAAGAAATCAAAATCCATAAGAGGATTCCATCACTTAACAAATAGTCATAAAAATAGCGCGTGTCACACGAGGCACAACACAAAGAAGGGAGACTTACATCCACTGGTCGCACGAAGATGATGATCGCCCACGATACTAATCACGACCAACAAACACAGACGACGCGTCGCGACACGACTCAGTCAGACAAAATCCGATTCGACAAAACTCAACAGACACCACTGACCCGACAGCCTAGGTTTCCACAACCTAAGCTCCGATACCATTTATGTAACACCCCCAATCCACTCAGGGATATTACACGCCGTAGACCCTCTCCTCGAGGATCTACCAGGCTGATAACTAAAATCAAACATCTAAATATCGCCTTTAAGGCTAAAATGACTCAGTAGACCGACTTGGTCTTTCAATAATAACATACAACTCAATTCCAAACACATACCCACGCAGGGGTCAAAATACAATAAACTCCCGTACAACGGGGAAAAGATACTGCAGCGTAAAAGAAAATGCAACTAGACCAATCCGACATCAACGGATCCTCGTGTGATTAGTATCGTTCATCTTTCATCATCCTTCGTGCCGACCCTGTTCTATGCTCCAAAACCTGAATGCAAAAATAGACATCCACGCCCCGAATACTCGGGGGTTAGCAAAACTCCACTGTTTTGCTAGTGCAAGTACAAGTGCAAAAATACGAGCCATACAATACAAGTTCCAAGAACAATAATAATCAGGAATCCTCAAAGTTCCAAACGTAACGAAAAGCACTTCCCGAGGCATGAGTTTGGTAAAACATTCCAAAACCGAAGGATCACAAATCAAGGGAAACAATTTATAAAACAGTTTAAAATGCCATCGAGAGTTTTAATAGAAAAAATTTAGGATTTCCGAATCCTTATCTTTCCAAAAATCAACAGGGTCAAAGCCCAAGGTTTTGTTTCGCAAATAGAAAACCGACAACAGTTCACAGGGCCAAAACCCAAGTCACGTGTCCTCGACGGACATAAAATCAATACCAACTCGTGAAGTTTTTACTCGTGAATCCCAGACTCACCCATTGGGATTCCCGTCGTGGCCCCGTCGAACCAACCCACGGTGAGTAAAATACATTCACTAAATAAACACCAACATGTGAAGTTTTTACTCGTGAATCCCGGACTCACCCATTGGGATTCCCGTCGTGGCCGCGTCGAACCAACCCACGGTGAGTAAAATACATTCACTAAATAACATATCACACCAAGCATCGCCTTGGGAACAGAGTAATATCATGATCCCGCCCGAGGCCTCGAAGGACCTTCCCGAGCTGGCTAGCTAAACAAATCACAACACATGCATCGCCTTGGGAACAGAGTAATATCATGATCCCGCCCGAGGCCTCGAAGGACCCTCCCGAGCTGGCTAGCTAAACAAATCACAACACATGCATCGCCTTGGGAACAGAGTAATATCATGATCCCGCCCGAGGCCTCGAAGGACCCTCCCGAGCTGGCTAGCTAAACAAATCACACACATAGCACAATGCAACAAAGATATCCAAACAATTCATTCAGAGGTATCAACACTTGGCAAAACACCACGTCAAACCACAATGCACCGAAATGAAACGATATACGTCCACACGCAAATACCAAATGCATCATCAACACCAAACATATCCATAGGATTCACATAGCCACTTACAACCCACACAATTTACAAAACACACGCGTTTGAAAGTGACCCTTTAACGAGGCTAGCCGAATCTTTTGAAAACACATTTCAAACAAACAAACAAACAAATACACCAAGACGATCACCAATTATCATATCCACAAAACAAGAATAGTATGGGAAAGGTACTTGCCTCGAAATCACGATCGCAACGAGACGACGGATAGGACGCGGTCGAATAGCCCCGAACCCCCGAACAATATCAAGAACGCGATAGCACCACGAGCATTACGAGAATAACACCACACGAATCATCAATCACCAAATGGGATTCAACATCGGAATCCTAGAACACCTATAAACCTCCGGAAGGAACAATAACACATGGTTACGACGAGAATCAAGGCCAAAACAACGGAAATCCCAACAACTATCGAAGGGAAACTCATTGGGACATTTAATCGAACACTAAATGTTCAATAATTCCCAAGAACATTCGAATCGTCAATCGAGTTAAACAAACTCGATATATGGATATACAACCCATAGAACACGATTAATAACATCATACTACACCAACTGATGTATCAAAATCGGATTAGAAACGAAATCAAGAACAATTCTCCGAAAAGTCAACTTGAAGGATAATCAAGAAATATACCTTGATTCGACGAAACACACGGATTAGATGTTGATATAATCAACAAGGATCTTCCAAAATGCCTTGGAAATGATTAGAATCGGCCAAGAACTCCATTTCCCGTCGCACCCGTCCGCCGCCGAAAGAAGGAAAAAATCGGGTAAAAATGAAGTCTGCCGAGCCTGTGCTATATATAGCCGGCAGGTTACGGCCAGAATCGGCAAAGGCCTTACGGCCGTAACTCGCCCTTACGGCCGTACTTGGCAGCCTTACGGCCGTAACCGCATTCGCCAAAAATCCGCCAAAGACTACGGACACTTACGGCCAGAACTAGCACACATTACGGCCAGAATCGCCTTCACAAAATACGCCTGGGCCAGACGGCCAGATTCGATCACGCTTACGGCCGTAACTCGCACACATTACGGCCGTAACCGGCATCTTACGGCCGTAACTCGGCCAGGCCAGGCCCTGCTCCGGCCGTGACTTGGCCGTGGCCACTCCGACGGCCCGGACGACCCCAAAATCCGAACCTGAGTAAAAATCGAAGATACGGTTACGAAGTACTCGCAAAGGCGAATCCAAGCGCTAAGAGAACACACGATTCCGACCACCCGAAGTGTCGGAATTCGACAACGGAAGTAATTACCCCAAACTTTGGGAAATTACAAAAATGGCCCAAAATGTCCGAAATACACGATACATGATCGAAACACCTAACCAAAGCTCGCAACACGTATAACAAAGTTAAACAAACTTATGGGAAACTCGAAACAGCAGTTTCGACCGAGATTCGCAAGAATCGAACTCAAGTGCGGAAAAGTCGCTAAAAAGCACGGAACTCAACAAAACGACACCGAAACGAACTCGGACGTTGAAAAGTGCAAAATTAAATATTCTCAGAATGACGAAACGGTCACAAGCAAGTCGACAAAACGGACTTCCGCCGAAAAAAGAAAATTACCGGAAATCGAAATTTACGGGTATTACATTCTACCCTCCTTAAAAGAAGTTTCGTACCGAAACTTAAAATAAGTAGGGAGAAGCAATATCCCCTGCCAGGAAAACTCGACGAGATACGCAAAAATCGAAAACTCGCGCCCGTCGGCAGAACACTGCAAGAAACGCAAAGAGACATACAGTGTGACACGCTCCACGACGACCAACACAACGTCGCCGTTAGGAATATAATAAAACCAACAAATGACAAGCGTCATCAAACGGACAATATAGTCAAGTCAATTATCCGAACAATCACAAAACACAACGAACGAAAATCAATATGATCGACCACCCCAACGGTACATCAATCAAAACGCGAGCCAATCACTGAAGAAATACGAAATTCCACCGCCCAAGGGTTGAAAGATCGAAAACGAGACTAATTTCCCGAACATAAGGAAATTAGGAAGGAGTCTAAACGCTCAACAATCACGAACCGAGATCAACAAAAACCGAACAATCAAACGATCGAACCACAACGATCGAGACAACAAAAATCGAACACTCATGTTCGAATCACGAAGAACAATAAAATTCAAACAACAATTCCAAGGTTCGCATCTCGACTCGAGACAATATATGATCCGGTGAAAACAATAAGATGTGCATTCATATAAGATCCACAGGAAAGGGAATAGCAATTAAAAAAAATCACAACGACAAACGAGTTATTCCAGAACAATACCACACTCGTTCGATCAACAAAAGCAAGGGGCAGGACAAGCTCAGAAAATGTCAGCGAACATAAACGAGTCGACAGAGTCGAAAATACAGAAGTTCGAAATCCGATCCACTTCGAATAAAAGAACTAGTAGAACCAAAATATGTTACTTCCGAACAAGGTTCACAAGAATCGAACCGAACTCGGAAAAGTCACAGCGATAACCAGATCGACCCAAAACAAGATCACAGCTCGTTCGAATGATGAACCCAAAATACAAAAAAAAAGTTCAGACAGTATCAACGAACACGAGCGAATCGATAGACTGGAGAAAGAGAAAATACAGAAGTCAAAATAGTATGGGTATTACCCCCGACCTCATCCACGAAATTCACAAAAACAAGAGCAAGGTAACAAGACATTAAACAACCGACACATAACGAAACGATTACCGATGCACACGGCCATACCAAACCAAGCTCTAACAGCTCGCACACGCGCGACAACGCAGAAATCACCACGAGGCGACAATATTCAACACCAACATCCCACCTCTCACAGAGGGTTAACACAATAATTGTGTGGAAAGCGACTCAACGCTCACACCGCCAATTCGATCATACTCGGGAGCAAACATCGTAATGAGAACGCGAACATCATACATACATACCCAGCCCTTAAACAGGAATGGATAGGTTTTAAAAACGAAAACCTCATTTTGAAAATAATTTTAGAAGAACACCGGTTGATCTTGAGTATCACCTTTCAAAAAAAAGTACAAACGTGAGACATAGTTATCGAGACTTTGGAGAACCATTTCACATTAGATAAAAATGAGGACACTTTCTCTTAGTAAAAACTTTCAGAATATTCGACCCTCGGGTCTAAGTAAAAGTGTTTATAAAACATTGGCAATATCTCAAAACATTTTGGTCCTCGAGGTAGAAGAATTTTGAAACATATTGTGGCACCTTGGAAGTACCGCGAAAAAAAAAACAATTCATTTTAAACGTACGTCTCGAAATTTATTTCTAAGATACTCAAGTTTTCGAAAATAATTCAATGCCAATAAGGACGATGCCAAAAAGGCTAGAATGCCCAAAAATTTCAGGTAATTACATAAAACTTTATAGCGCCGTGGGTCCCGCGCCGGAACCCACCAGGATAAATCCATTTACAAAATGCCAAAAAGGCTGATGACGGTAATATTTCAAAAACTCACAAAAGCCATTTAGAAAATACTAAATATCGTCATAAGAATTTCGCCAAAATGATCAAGGCCATAATGCCAAAAACTCGGTTAATGGAATTGATTTTCGAAATAAAATTCAGTTGGTAAAATACAGAAAGCCATTACAAAAGAACTCACGCAGCGGATAAAAGAAATACAGTCCAACATGCACAATCCAGCAATACTACTCCTCACATGAACAAAATATGAGAGTCAAATAATCACATATCAAGAAATCAAAATCCATAAGAGGATTCCATCACTTAACAAATAGTCATAAAAATAGCGCGTGTCACACGAGGCACAACACAAAGAAGGGAGACTTACATCTACTGGTCGCACGAAGATGATGATCGCCCAGGATACTAATCACGACCAACAAACACAGACGACGCGTCGCGACACGACTCAGTCAGACAAAATCCGATGAGACAAAACTCAACAGACACCACTGACCCGACAGCCTAGGTTTCCACAACCTAAGCTCCGATACCATTTATGTAACACCCCCAATCCACTCAGGGATATTACACGCCGTAGACCCTCTCCTCGAGGATCTACCAGGCTGATAACTAAAATCAAACATCTAAATATCGCCTTTAAGGCTAAAATGACTCAGTAGACCGACTTGGTCTTTCAATAATAACATACAACTCAATTCCAAACACATACCCACGCAGGGGGTCAAAATACAATAAACTGCCGTACAACGGGGAAAAGATACTGCAGCGTAAAAGAAAATGCAACTAGACCAATCCGACATCAACGGATCCTCGTGTGATTAGTATCGTTCATCTTTCATCATCCTTCGTGCCGACCCTGTGCTATGCTCCAAAACCTGAATGCAAAAATAGACATCCACGCCCCGAATACTCGGGGGTTAGCAAAACTCCACTGTTTTGCTAGTGCAAGTACAAGTGCAAAAAAACGAGCCATACAATACAAGTTCCAAGAACAATAATAATCAGGAATCCTCAAAGTTCCAAACGTAACGAAAAGCACTTCCCGAGGCATGAGTTTGGTAAAACATTCCAAAACCGAAAGATCACAAATCAAGGGAAACAATTTATAAAACAGTTTAAAATGCCATCGAGAGTTTTAATAGAAAAAATTTAGGATTTCCGAATCCTTATCTTTCCAAAAATCAACAGGGTCAAAGCCCAAGGTTTTGTTTCGCAAATAGAAAACCGACAACAGTTCACAGGGCCAAAACCCAAGTCACGTGTCCTCGACGGACATAAAATCAATACCAACTCGTGAAGTTTTTACTCGTGAATCCCGGACTCACCCATTGAGATTCCCGTCGTGGCCCCGTCGAACCAACCCACGGTGAGTAAAATACATTCACTAAATAAACACCAACATGTGAAGTTTTTACTCGTGAATCCCGGACTCACCCATTGGGATTCCCGTCGTGGCCTCGTCGAACCAACCCACGGTGAGTAAAATACATTCACTAAATAACATATCGCACCAAGCATCGCCTTGGGAACAGAGTAATATCATGATCCCGCCCGAGGCCTCGAAGGACCCTCCCGAGCTGGCTAGCTAAACAAATCACAACACATGCATCGCCTTGGGAACAGAGTAATATCATGATCCCGCCCGAGGCCTCGAAGGACCCTCCCGAGCTGGCTAGCTAAACAAATCACAACACATGCATCGCCTTGGGAACAGAGTAATATCATGATCCCGCCCGAGGCCTCGAAGGACCCTCCCGAGCTGGCTAGCTAAACAAATCACACACATAGCACAATGCAACAAAGATATCCAAACAATTCATTCAGAGGTATCAACATTTGGCAAAACACCTCGTCAAACCACAATGCACCGAAATGAAACGATATGCGTCCACACGCAAATACCAAATGCATCATCAACACCAAACATATCCATAGGATTCACATAGCCACTTACAACCCACACAATTTACAAAACACACGCGTTTGAAAGTGACCCTTTAACGAGGCCAGCCGAATCTTTTGAAAACACATTTCAAACAAACAAACAAATACACCAAGACGATCACCAATTATCATATCCACAAAAAAAGAATAGTATGGGCAAGGTACTTGCCTCGAAATCATGATCGCAATAAGATGACGGATAGGACACGGTCGAATAGCCCCGAACCCCCGAACAATATCAAGAACGCGATAGCACCACGAGTATTACGAGAATAACACCACACGAATCATCAATCACCAAACGGGATTCAACATCGGAATCCTCGAACACCTATAAACCTCTGGAAGGAACAATAACACATGGTTACGACGAGAATCAAGGCCAAAACAATGGAAATCCCAACAACTATCGAAGGGAAACTCATTGGGACATTTAATCGAACACTAAATGTTCAATAATTCCCAAGAACATTCGAATCGTAAGTCGAGTTAAACAAACTCGATATCGATATACAACCCATAGAACACGATTAATAACATCATACTACACCAACCGATGTATCAAAATCGGATTAGAAACGAAATCAAGAACAATTCTCCGAAAAGTCAACTTGAAGGATAATCAAGAAATATACCTTGATTCGACGAAACACACGGATTAGATGTTGATATAATCAACAAGGATCTTCCAAAATGCCTTGGAAATGATTAGAATCGGCCAAGAACTCCATTTCCCGTCGCACCCGTCGCCAGTCGCCGAAAGAAGGAAAAAATCGGGTAAAAAATGAAGTCTGGCCGAGCCCAGGCTATATATAGCCGGCAGGGTTACGGCCGTAACCGGCAGTGCCTTACGGCCGTAACTCGGCCCTTACGGCCGTACTCGGCAGGCCTTACGGCCATAACCGGCATTCGTCAAAAAATCTGCCCAGCACCTGCCGGACACTTACGGCCGTAACTGGCACACATTACGGCCGTAACCGGCCTTCATCAAAAATCTGCCCAGCGCTCGTTCGGCCGTACCCGATCACGCTTACGGCCGTAACTCGCACACATTACGGCCGTAACCGGCATCTTACGACCGTAACTCGGCCAGGCCAGGCCCTGCTCCGGCCGTGACTCGGTCGTGGCCACTCCGACGGCCCGGACGACCCCGAAACTCGAACCTGAGTAAAAATCGGAGATACGGTTACGAAGTACTCGCAAAGGCGAATCCAAGCGCTAAGAGAACACACGATTCCGACCACCCGAAGTGTCGGAATTCGACAACGGAAGTAATTACCCCATACATGATCGAAACACCGAACCAAAGCTCGCAACACGTATAACAAAGTTAAACGAACTTACGGGAAACTCGAAACAGTAGTTTCGACCGAGATTCGCAAGAATCGAACTCAAGTGCGGAAAAGTCGCTAAAAAGCACGGAACTCAACAAAACGACACCGAAACGAACTCGGACGTCGAAAGGTGCAGAATTAAATATTCTCAGAATGACGAAACGGTCACAAGCGAGTCGACAAAACGGACTTCCGCCGAAAAAAGAAAATTACCGGAAATCGAAATTTACGGGTATTACACCTACCCCGAAAGTTTGAGGTCAATCCGACAAGAAACGAAAAAGATATGACCCGAATACTAAAATGCCGAATAAGGCAAAATGAAGGGGTAAAATTATAATTTCTAGAAGAATAGAAATTATCACTGAACATAATCTAAAAGTACAAGTCATAAGGTTCAAATTTCAACTGGATTCATAATTTTCAGAGTTCAAATGAATCCAAACGAATTAATCAAAATTATAAGACAAAACTAATTAAAAAAAATAATAATAATAGTACTTTAATTTCGAAAGGGTAGAATTGTAATTTATGGAAGGTAAAACCTCCATGCAACTTCTGACCTTCAATCCTCATATTATGACGGACTTTTGACAATAAGTTTCGTAATTTTCGGACGTACAATCAAACCGCTCCGACTCAATCAAAATTATAATATTTCAGTAAAAATAATGATAGTACTTAAAAACGGAAGGGCAGAATTGTAATTTCCGAAAGGTAAAACTTTCATACAACTTCTGTCCTTCAATCCTCATATCATGACAGACTTTTTGCAATAAAGTTCGTAATTTTCGGATGTATAATCAATCCGTACCGAATTATTCAAATTTATAATATTTTAGTAAAAATAATGATAGTACTTAAAAGACGGAAGGGCAGAATTGTAATTTACGAAAGGTAAAACTTTAATGCAACTTCTGACCTTCAATCCTCATATCATGACGGACTTTTCGCAATAAAGTTCGTATTTTTCGGACGTATAATCAATCCGTACCGAATTATTCAAATTTATAATATTTTAGTAAAAATAATGATAGTATTTAAAAGACGGAAGGGCAGAATTGTAATTTCTGAAAGGTAAAACTTTCATGCAATTTCTGACCTTCAATCCTCATATCATGACGGATTTTGCAATAACGTTCTTAATTTTCGGACGTATAATCAATCCGTACCGAACTATTCAAGTTTATGAGTTTACTATAAGATTATGCTAAGACTCACACAATAACAATCCAATCATTAACCTGTTGAACTAATCCCTCTAGTTTATTCAAGTCCATTTACTATCAAATAATCATATTGTTATCTTACAATATGCATAACCATTGTTAATCACGACAATAATTGATTATTCAATAGAAATCGGGAGTAAGTGCTGTGCGGAGCTAAGTGCTATGACCTTCGGGCGGAAGCCACCGCTAGAGTCCGTACGAGTACCTATAGAGTCCCTTTTTCTATTTATATGCATGAGGGGCGGTTAGTCTAAGTCATGAATCGAGCAGCGTGGGTGCGGTTCTAGGCAAAGCTACTGTCATATCCTATTCCCTTGAAGCCGAAGGACGGAGTGATCCTAAGGTGATTGGGTCGTAGAATTCGGGTATAGCCACGATTATGATATTATCCGGGCATAGACCCAAGCTAAGGACATATCGAGCCCAGATAAGAGATAAGACAGCACGTCACCAAGCGTGAGAGCGATAAAGTTCAAAGGCCATTGTTATAGTGACGGTCCGACAAACGCCCAAGGTTACGGTTATCAAACCAAAGGTCATGGCGATAGTCAAAGGCCAAACACTGATAACGGTCTAAGATATTATAAGGAGGCTAAGGGATTAGTCATGTAGACGACCTCCCAAAGCTAAATACTCATTGGGCGCTCGACGCCGAACATTCTTCATACTCAACAGCAATCTACGGAGATTGACTGTACATTCATGTCATAATTCATAATATTATTCTTGAAAACTTGCACCAATTTTTAAACAACACTATTTTTCAAAAGTGGGAGAAACATAATGTTTATTAAATAATAAACTCATTAAATATCCAAACCCAACTCACTGAGAATCCATTATTCTCACCCCATTTTGAATTGTTTTCTAAAACCCACTAGATGAAGAGAACTAAGAAGAAGAAGAGACAGATGCTGACGACCTCTGAAGACCGTCCTCAAAGTATTACCCAGACGTAGGAATTAGGATGCTGCTTTAACGCTTCTTTTTATTCCTGTGTCATAATGTATTTTGGTTTCCTATGTACTCTTTTGCACTTGATGTAATAATTCCGCTGTACTCTTGAATATTTCTTTTCTATGGAATAACCAGTCTCAGTTCATCAGGCTGAGATCTGGAATATGTACGCTTTACTAGAATGTATCATCACAAACGTTATTTATTACGTTAACTGTCGCGTTCTCGTCCAACCCCGGTGTGGGGGCGTGACACGGAATTTTAAACTATTTTATGAAAATGATTTTGGTAAATGGAATAATGTGTTTCATATGATTACGTACTTGCACTATCGATTAAACGATAATCCCTTAAATGAGGGAACTTCTTTTCATGCATTTTAGTTGATTTACAGCCTGAGGAGCTGGCACGGGGTACATTTGGAATAGACGGGCAACAAGGATGTTAGGCGCTCAATAAAGAGTTAGATGTTTTGTGGGTCATATGTCGGGTTTGTAATTCTATTGGCATGTGTTAGTTTAAATTATTATGGAAGTCCATTGTATGGGCATTTGAAACTATTTGATTATTGTTGAAACTTGTCGTATTTAAACATTTTGGCCATGGACACGACCCAACTGGTTATTTATATATGATGTTTATATGTGTAGTACGTTGTCCTGTATGTCTGATATCAGCCTTGTAGACCTTTATAGACGATTCTACAGCGTGATTAGACCCAGCAAAGTCGGAGTGTTATATTTATGGTATCAGAGACTAGGTTTGTGAGTTCCTAGGTTGTTGGTATATTGGGTATGTCGATCGAGTTGTAAGAGACATTGTTTGTGCCTAACATTGATGTGCTGTTGTCATACCATGAGACTTGTGACTGTTAGACTTCTCAAATCCTTGTATCTATTTACCAGTTTTGGTCTTGAGTGAGAGTTTATCTATTGTATTAGAATACATAAGGTTATATGTCGTGTTGATCATATAATGTTTCATTTTTCATATTATTCAATATGATGAAAGGGTAGACGTGTTACAGGATGCAGCCAAGGCCATGGTCATGGTGCCGTTGATGATAGGTTTGTGCCTTCTCATTCGGTTACTGATTCGGCATCGCATTTAGTGTCAAACACCTTTCCTATGAGTTATGATGGTCATCGGGACCTTTCGGCCAGTCAGAACCAATCGGAGGGTACTAATGCCGATATTGGAGTTGTTGTAACACCCCCGATATATTCAGGAATATTACAGCGCCGTAAATCATTTACATAAGAATTTACAAGGCCGGAGAAATAAAAAGACGATAACCGATACCAACGTATGAAAGTAACTGAAATAAAATACAAACAGTTTTGGCCAAAACTGAGAATATAAATATCCAAAGGAAGAGTATTAGTACATCACCAAAATACCAAATCATCACAAACGACGATGTACTCGAGTACTTATTAAAACAACACAATCAACAGACGAATAAACCCGGCCAGAACATCACTCTGCACCCTCGTCGTCATGCAACTCCAGTGATTGTTTCCCTGCTCTCTTCGATCCTGAACATAAAGAAATGTTCACCCCCGAAGGGGTTAGCATGACTATGCTTGTACAAGTACCACAACATATTATTTAACATCTCACGAAGAATAATAATAACATGAATGACAAAATACCAACGAGTCTCCTCCTACGAGAAACTCATAAATAACATACATAATGACAATCACAACATGATATAACAACATACACAATGATAATCACAACATGATATCACAACATACACATGGTAATTCTGACGATCCAGCGTTCACTGCCTAGAATCTACGATGATCTCGTCAGACCAACCCGTGGTGGAAAAACCCGTCCGATGATCCAGCACACGCTAGCATAGATCCCCCGATGATCCCGTCGGACTAACACGAGGTGGACATACAACACTGACATATATGCACAACAATATGTATAACATCAATACATAGAACAATTAAAGTACTTGCCTCGATTCGATGACAAGAATAATACTCCCACGAATATGAAAACGCTCGAAGGTCGCTCCCTTCGATCAATCATGTCGCTAAGCTCGAACCTTAACAAAAGAAATAATATAGAATTCATCTCAAGTCATACGAACACCTAACAATCCAAATTATGATCGGGAATTCATAAAACGTAACCAGTCTGACCTGCTTAACGTACGTTGCTTACCCTTGGTAGCGTACGTTAAGCCTACTCGTTAGCGTACGTAAGATACAAGGTCTAGCGTACGCTAACCATGTATCGATAGTCCCTCTCTGATCAGTCGACTTGACTCGTCTGATGATATAACATACATTACGTACCAACTGTAGCATACGTTAACGTTGCCCGTTAGCATACGTAAGCTACATAGCTTAGCGTACGCTAAACACACATATGACAGTTCCAGACTGGGCAGACGACTGTCTCGATTAGTGATGAAGCATACGGAGTTCTCAGCGATTAATGCGCAATATCTCCATACATATAATGCTTATACGATTATGAACGATCTTACGGATATCAACATCTTCTAATTCAAAGATACGAATATCATCATGGTGATCATACTCCAATCTTGATTACGATTACTCAAGCATAAATCGGAAGACCTATGGTTGATACCAATATCTTTATATCATTCAAACTATCATCTGGAAGATTTACTTAACAATCCACCTTTACAAGATATGACAAATTCTTCCATGATCAACTTCCTAGGTTCGTCTAATAACAATGATGTTAATACCAATTCTGTGGTTACTACGAAGACACCTTCCAAATTTGGATTACCAATCACAGAAACTTCCTTTACTTGTTCATCGTAACAAGATTCAAATTATGATGTTCTTAACCAAGGTACTTAAAGCATAATCATCTCAACTTCCTAAACATGATGTTGGTCGAATAAGTCATCTCTAGAACTTAATATCTTGATAGCATGATCATCATATACTTAAGAAGACAAATCCAAGGTTGGAGATAGTATTACATACCTTAAGATGCAAAAAACACCGATACAATAGGTAGAATCCAACTCCGGTTGCTTGTGTGCCAATCCAAGATGCTTCTCCACTTCAATGATCAAGTATAAATGATATCCAATCTTCAATGATCAAGTAGAGATGGTCTATATGTGTTTAAGGAGGCTGGGATCTCTCTGGGCACGAGGTATGTTGAAGGCTAAGTGAAATAAATGAGTTGAAATGAAATGGTATGATGTCTTATTTATAATTTTCTAACCTTAACGTTATCCTTCATGCATAACGTACGTAAGTCTCTTAGCGTACGCTACCCAGCAAAAATTAGCGTACGCTATCATCCTGATAGTTAACTGCCCTCATTTCTAAACTCGATTACGTACAATACACCATCAGGTTACGTATGTAAGTAACACACATTAGCGTATGCTAGACGCAATCCTTAGTGTACGTTAACAACCGTTGACTTCAAAAGTGTCCAGGTTCATCTGCGGGAATCTTATCCGGACCTATGTCCGGCTGGCTTATGTGACAGCCGCCCAGCTCAATTATTAACTGTCTAACGTACGCTATGCTTCATCCGTAGCGTATGCTAACTCTGGCCGATAACGTACGTTAAGCTACATTCTTAGCGTACGCTATCACGTATTTTCATGGGAATATTACATGTTGCCATACTCATGCACGAGGATACAAATACAAGAAATTTTATACTTCAATTATCGATATCACAATTCTTCAATAATACAGGGTTCAAATACAGCTGAAATATTCAATCCGGATATTACAGTTGCCACTATTATCTAGTAGGTGGTAGCTCAGTTAGCTCAGATTGTTCAGGGTGGATTGAAGAATCCACCTCCTGCTGCTGATTTAGGGGTTAGTAAGTGGCTCCAAGAGGTGATAAAAATGAATCCTTCATGGTTTTCAGGCTCTTGTGATTTTTTGGGTTGCGAGAGTTAGCCCTCACATATCAGTTAGACTTTTGACATTATCGCTTGTCCAGAGGGGAGAAGGGTGCCTACTTTCCATTATCTCTTCAATAAGGAAGCCACGGACTAGTGGGAGGCCACTGGGGCTAAGGATGGAATTGATAATTTGGACGAGTTCAAGACCGCTATGGAAGCAGAATACTGCCCCGACCCAGTGCGCTATCTGTTGGGATTACACAGAAAATAAACGCAGCGGAAGAATAAACGGAATTCCTAAGAGGATCGATCAAGTAACGTATATACGAAAAGAAATACGAAGATCAAGGAATCAAAGTCCCATACCTTTGATGTCTCTGAAAAACCTTCGTATGATGTTGATGATGAAGAGCCCTTCGTTTCAAACACCGAAAGCACGATGCCTCTACTTCACACGCCGGAACTTGACGGAAAAATCAGCAAACTTCCTTTCTCTAAGAATGCGGCTATGGAAGCTTGTAGGAATTTTTCTCTCGATCTTTTCTACTAATAACTTGTCTCTAAGATCAAGTATATGCTGTAGAAAATTTTTCTCACTCTTGAAGCTCTCTCAAAAACGAAATTTTCACTTGAGGAAGGACGGAGACTTTTATGATTAAAAGACTTTCTTTTCACAAAATGATTACAAGCCTCACATGTAGAAGATGCTTTTAAAAGCATCTCTACACCTCACATGATCCCACAAGTATATTATATAATGAGAGAGAGACAAAGTAGAGAGGAGGGGGGGCCTTATAGGGAATCTTCCAAGAAACGGGTCGAGTTAATTCGGCTCGTGTATTGGATGTTCGTCAAACGAATCCCTCGTGAATCGGATGTCCGTCAAACGAATCCTTTTTATTTCCAATGTGTTTATACTAATTAATTAATCCAATTAATTATTTATATCAAACACAAATATACATTTCTCTAAGAAATATAATTTATGAATTAAAGTAATCACCGAGTAACTTACTTACAATTCATAAGACCGCTATTTGATTTATCTGATAAATCACTAATATCTAATATTATAAGAGAGATTATTAATTCATATTTATCCGTCAATGATCTTGTTGCGCGACTCCGTAGGTTCATCTCAGCCGGCATTGGGAGGAATCAATGAGTGCGGGCAACACTTAGCCAGCCTAGCGGGCCGCACTGTAAACCCCGACTGAGAACGAATGAACGAATCAATCCAGAACCATTATTTCATGAATACCATATACGTATAGACCCTTCATCATATGTCCCGGTCAAATCTTCGGGTCACGGTAAAGTCAAACCCTACTATTGACTAGACTCTATACATGTGTTAATACAAATCAAGACCGACTGATTAATAGTGTATCTAATACGACTATATCAGAATGCTTTGGCCAAAGACTTATGATCTTATTCGCCATTAACCATATAGGACATTCGACTGCTCACTAATAGGAGATAGAATCCTTTCTTGGCGTACAGTAAAGACTGCTACCTGCCCGTATAGTCCGCACTTCGAGGTCGACTCAGCAATTAAGCAAATGAGTCTAACTACTCTAATGACAAACTAAACGTCACAGGCACATCTTCTACTGAACCCTCAAGTCAAAGGTCCACGTATACTATCACAACCTTTCGATTCGTCATCGACTCTCCGAGAGTGAATACCATGTGACTGAATCGAGTATGAGTCGTGTTCGAGTATACTGGTCCCACCAATATACTTATAACTATGCTATCAAGACGTGCACACGTCCTAGCATCAGTTATACAAGTCTTATTAAAACTTAATGTCCTGTTAACTTTTATCGACTTGCGAACTAGTTAAGCATTCGAGCTCTAATCACTTCTAGTGCCTATCTCCTTATCTCCATAAGAAGTAGAATGTTCACTCTCAAATGCAAGGACTATTATTCTATATACCAAATCACAATGCCAGTGATATACAATAATATAGAAATAATAATTGCCTTATTAAATATAATATTCATAATTACAATACAATTGCTCTCACTCTCTCATACTCTGAGTGGCATTCGAGGGCATATATTCCTAAAAATCTCCCACTTGCACTCAATGCCACAAACTATGGTATCTAATACCCATACTCTCTAGATGTCTCTCTAAGACCTTATGAGATAGTGGCTTGGTAAGCGGATCAGCAATGTTATTTGCTGTGTCTACTCTCTGCAGTGTAACATTCCCATCCTGAACCATTTCTCTAACAAAATGATATTTTCTCGCAATATGTTTGGTGTTGTGGTGAGCCCTAGGCTCCTTAGCCTGTGCAACAGCTCCGTTGTTGTCACAAAACAGTGTCACGAGCTTCTCTGCATTAGGAACCACTTGAAGTTCTTTAGTGAACTTCTTTATCCAAAAAGCTTCTTTAGCAGCCTCCGTGGCTGCCTGATATTCGGCTTGACATGTAGAGATAGTAGTCGGACTTTGCTTGGCACTTCTCCAAGAAACTGCCCCACCATTCAGCGTAAAGATATACCCTGATGTGGACATCTGAGCATCCATGTCCCCCGAAAAATCTGAGTCTGTATAACCCATCACTCTTAGTTCTCCACCGCCGTATGTAAGAACCAAGTCTCTAGTCCTCCTTAGGTACTTAAGAATGTTCTTTACAGCAGTCCAATGTTCCTGCCCTGGATTTGACTGAAACCGACTTACTACGCTCACAGCATAGGCAATGTCTGGTCTAGTGCAAATCATTGCATACATAAGGCTACCTACTGCCGAAGCATAAGGTACCTTGCTCATTTCCTTTCTATCTTCCTCACCTTGAGGACACATCTTTAAGGAAAGTTTTGCACCATGTTGCATAGGTAGAAACCCTCTTTTAGAATCTTCCATCCTAAATCGCTTTAGGATCTTTTCTATGTAGAGGGCTTGGAAAAGACCTAACATTCTTTTCGCTCTATCCCGGTAGAGACGAATACCCAGAATATAGGTTGCTTCTCCCAACTCTTTCATTGAGAACTCTTTAGAAAGCCAAGCTTTCCCAGAACTGAGCATTCCTACGTCGTTTCCTATAAGTAGAATGTCATCTACATATAGTATTAAGAACGCAATTTTGCTCCCACTAACCTTCTTGTAAATACAGGGCTCTTCTTCATTTTGGACAAAATCAAATTCTTTGACTGTCTCGTTAAAACGAAGATTCCAACTCCGTGAAGCTTGCTTCAGTCCATAAATGGCACGCTGAGGTTTGCATACTTTATGAATATTGGTTTGAGATATGAATCCCTTAGGCTATTCCATGTAAATCTCCTCCTCGAGGAATCCATTTAGGAATGCTGTTTTCACATCCATTTGCCATATTTCATAATCTAAGTGGGCTGCTATAGCAAGCATCATGCGAATAGACTTAATCATAGCTACAAAGTAGAAGGTCTCGAAGTAATCGATTCCTTCTCTTTGGGAATAACCCTTTGCCACAAGCCTGGCCTTATAGGTATCAACCTTGCCATCTCCATCAGTCTTTCTCTTATAGATCCATTTGTTTCCAATAGGCACTATGCCTTTAGGACGATCTACTAAAGTCCGGACACGATTAGCATTCATTGAGTCTATCTCGCTTCCATAGCTTCTTGCCACTTGGTGGAGTCAACGTCTACCATCGCTTGGTCGTATGTAGAAGGATCATTCTCTTGACTACTTTGTCATCTCATGGACACCCGGTTCCTCTTGATGCGAGATAGCCATACCTCTCGGGTATTTGAGAAATTCTACTAGACTTGCGAGGTTGTGTTTGTATTTCGAAGGTTGGGTTCTAATATCTTGCATAGGTGTCTCATTTGGTGTTTCTTTTATTTCTTCCAAAGAAATATTTCTACTGCCCCTCCTTCTGAATAAATTGATCTTCCAGAAGTGTGCTTGTATAGCAACGATGATCCTATGATCTTCGTGCATGTAGAATAGATATCCCATGGAATCCCTGGATATCCTATGAAACGACCTTTCACGAGACCTAGTTTCCAATTTCTCTACTTTAGTCTTCTTGACATAAGCGGGGCATCCCCAAATCCTAATGTGATTAAGACTTGGTTTCCTACCTCTCCACATCTCATGGGAGTCTTAGGAACGGATTTGGAAGTACATCTGTTCAAGATATGCACAAAGCGATAGGAGTGCGTAACCCCACAGATAAATCGGTAGATCAGTATAGTTAAGCATGGAGCGAACCATGTCCAACAAGGTTCGGTTCCTTCTTTCTGATACACCATTTAATTGTGGAGTAGCTGGAGGAGTGAATTGTGACACTATTCCTTGTTCTTTAAAGAACTCATCAAATTCGGTACTCATGTACTCACCACCCCGGTCTGACCGAAGAGTCTTAACACGGTTACATGTTTGATTTTCAACTAGGGCTTTAAATTCCTTGAATTTATCAAAAGCTTCAAACTTATGTTTCATTAAGTACACGAATCCATACCTGGTATGGTCATCAGTGAATGTAATGAAATATTGAGAACCGTCTCGTGCCACTTCAAAACGGCCACAGACGTCGGTATGGATCAATCCAAGTTTTTCAGCAGCTCTTTCAAAAGTCCCTGCAAATGGTAACTTAGTCATTTTGCCTTGAAGGCAAGATTCACAAGTTGGATAGGGATCTGATCCCAATGGACCTGTAAGCCCATCTTTCTCCATTTTATGAACCTTGGTCTGACCGATATGACCAAGTCTAAGATGCCACTTAAGTGCTTGGTTCGTTTCATCCCTACCACGCTTCCTAGTTATAGTGTTCACAGTGGTTTTATTCTTTAAATTTAAATGGTATAAACCATTTAATAATGTAGCAGTACCAACTAATTTATTTCTGAAATAAATACGACAGGACCCATCTCTAATAAAGAAGTGAAATCCCTTTCGGTCCATGACCGGAATTGATACAATATTCTTGTGCCCCTTGGGCAAAACAAGTACATCATCTAAAGTAAGAATAAAACCAGATTCTAAATCCAACATAAGGGATCCGATATCAGAAGCATCGACACTATGCCCACTTCCGACGGTGACCATCACCTCCCCTGAATCCAGCTTCCTACTTCGTTCCAGATCCTGATTCATTGTACAAATGTGAGAACTCGCACCGGAATCAAGTATCCAAGAAGTAGAATATACAGTTACAGAACAATTTGTTTCTAAAACCAGTAGTTCTGTACCTGAAGGCGCATTACGGTCAAGCTTTGGACAGTACCTCTTCCAGTGGCCTAGCTCACCGCAGTTGAGGCATACATCCGTTTTCTTGGCCCCCTTGCTCTTTTGAACCATTGGGGCCTTGCCCTTTCCCTTGTCGATCTTGGCTATTGGACCTAACTGCTTCTTGTTCTTTTTCTTCTTATTCTTGGACTTCCAAGTCCCAGAAGAAATCACAAGTGCAGCTTCCTTTCCCTTTGTCTTCATCTGAGACTGGGCAGTCGTCAGTTTGTTCATTAGCCCAGCTAAGTTACATGCAATCTCATTGCAGTTGAAGTTCATGACAAATTGTGAAAAGGAGTCAGGAAGTGACTGCAGGATAAGGTCAGTTTGGAGAGATGCATGCATCTGAAAATCAAGAGCTTCCAATCTCTCAATCATCGAGATCATCTTGAGGACATGGTCCCCAACCCTCTCTCCTTCCTTCATCCTGGCGCCGAATAATTGCTTTGATATCTCATATCTAGCAGTTCGGCTATGCTCTCCATAGAGCTCAGCCAGGTGCGCTAAGATGGCTCGCGAAGACGTCATCTTTTCATGGTCACGTTGAAGCTCATTGGTCATTGAGCGTAACATGTACCCTCGCACTCTTATGTCGTCTTTTACCCATTTCTCATGGGCATCGACATCTTCCTGATTGGCTCGGGTTCTTGCAGGAGCCGCTGGGATGTCCGCCTCCAAGATGTATCCCAGAATTTCCATAGTTAGGACAATCCTCAAGTTCCGAAGCCAGTCCACATAGTTCGGACCAGTCAGGACGTTCTTTTCAAGTAGTATAGCGAGTGGGTTCATTGTCATGTTGAGAGTTTTGTTAACTGCAGAGAATAATTTGAGATTCGTTAGTGTTTGTTTAATTATGATCCGAGTAAAGAATTTAAGGACTTTCTTTATTCATAACTCGGCTCCCACTATTTTATCGGCATTTACACACTCCCATGTTAAATCCGGAAGTCTTGGGTGACTTCATAGTGGTGATCGATTTCTTTACAAAGTTTAATAGAGGGCAACCCATACGGTTTATATTCTATTATTCTTTATAAAGTGGTGTCTAATACCAACCCATCTAATGGATGATTCGATCTTCTTTTACCCCTAGTTCACTTTCCCTCAACCCATTCGGTTTCTATGGCTCGCTGAACTATCTAAGTTTAAACCGTCAACTCCTATTAATCTGACAATTGAATCTTACCCAGCAACCCATACGGTTTATAGGGGTTTGATTTGTCACAACCAAAGGCATCTAATGCACTCTAGGAATTTATCAACTTTCCCCAAAAATATTACCCCGACATACTCGGAAGAATAATATTCCGGTTTAGATTTCAATTTTCCATGAGTTTGACGGAGGGTAGGAAACCTCGTAACCTTTATAACTTAGTGTTTGTAAGAGGGAGTATTAACGCGATTATATGTTACACTTTGCACATTAATCCGTTTATAAGCGCGGTTTGTGGTTTGTCAATCATTCAAAATGAAAAACAATAAATAGCAACCTAGTTACTACCAACATATAGCTCATGGACTTTTTCCTAAGTATTGGGCCAAGCCAAATAAAGAAAGGAAAAATACAGTATTGATTCTTCGTCTTCTAGTCGGTCGTCATCGGTCTTCGTCATAGCCATATGAATAATTACATCATTGAATAATACGTCCTATTATACATATTTTCTAGAAAAAATAAATAGGCTCAAAATGGCCTTTACAACCATATCGAATCGAACAAATCAACAACTAAGTCCACGAGCTATATCACCATCACATAAGGCATTCCATACAACATGTAACGGTAAATGAAATTAAATAATCAATTAATATATTGATCCAATTAATATAAAAATTAATCTATTTAATTTCTACAATATTAATCAAATTAATATTTATAATCATCATTTTAATCCGTTCAAAGTAATCCGGCCAAAACAATATTCTCGTCTAATAATTTCCCTTAATAAAAAATATTCCAAATATTTTATTAAATCCAATTAAATCCAATTTAAATTTCGGAAATTATTACAACGAAATATAAACACAAAAATGGAGTCCCGGAAAATCCGATGTCAGGCCCACGGCCCGATTTAAAATCGGGCCGAAAACCCGAGAACCGCCCGGACCGAGTCACTCTCGGCCACGCCCGGCAGTGGCGAGCTGCTGATAGCCTACCGAGTCACTCTCGGCCGGCCGAGCAGCCGATCGATGAGCTGCTGCCGTGATTCGTCTTCTGCGGTATTCGTGTTTAACCCCGTTTTCTCATTTTTTCGACTCTTCCAAAACGAAAAAGTTTCTTAACTTCATGAAGAACTTATAAATCAACATAAATCAAAATTTTCAGATTTATAATTCACATAAAATAGTCGAAACTTGACTTACTATGAACGATTAAATATCTTCGATTATATCTATTATGATTCTAAATCATAAACATCATCAAATAACATTCCAAATGCAAAGATGATCGTATATACGATATATTTAACCTGTATCTGATACCACTGTTGGGGTTCCACAGAAAATAAACGCAGCGGAAGAATAAACGAAATCCCTAAGAGGATCGATCAAGTAACGTATATACGAAAAGAAATACGAAGATCAAGGAATCAAAGTCCCATACCTTTGATATCTCTGAAAAACCTTCATATGATGATGATGATGATGAAGAGACCTTCGTTCCAAACACCGAAAGCACGGTGCCTCTACTTCACACGCCGGAACTTGACGGAAAAATCAGCAAACTTCATTTCTCTAAGAATACGGCTATGGAAGCTTGTAGAAATTTTTCTCTCGATCTTTTCTACTAATAACTTGTCTCTAAGATCAAGTATATGCTGTAGAAATTTTTTCTCACTCTTGAAGCTCTCTCAAAAACGAAATTTTCACTTGAGGAAGGAAGAAGGAGACTTTTATGATTAAAAGACTTTCTTTTCACAAAATGATTACAAGCCTCACATGTAGAAGATGCTTTTAAAAGCATCTCCACACCTCACATGATCCCACAAGTATATTATATAATGAGAGAGAGAGAGAGAGAGAGAGAGAGAGAGAGAGACAAAGTAGAGAGGAGGGGGGGCTTATAGGGAATCTTCCAAGAAACGGGTCGAGTTAATTCGGCTCGTGTATTGGATGTTCGTCAAACGAATCCCTCGTGAATCGGATGTCCGTCAAACGAATCCGTTTTATTTCCAATGTGTTTATACTAATTAATTAATCTAATTAATTAGTTATATCAAACACAAATATATATTTCTCTAAGAAATATAATTTATGAATTAAAGTAATCACCGAGTAACTTACTTACAATTCATAAGACCGCTATTTGATTTATCCGATAAATCACTAATATCTAATATTATAAGAGAGATTATTAATTCATATTTATCCGTCAATGATCCTGTTGCGCGACTCCGTAGGTTCGTCTCAGCCGGCATTGGGAGGAATCAATGAGTGCGGGCAACACTTAGCCAGCCTAGCGGGCCGCACTGTAAACCCGACTGAGAACGAATGAACGAATAATTCCAGAACCATTATGTCATGAATACCATATACGTATAGACCCTTCATCAGATGTCCCGGTCAAATCTTCGGGTCACGGTAAAGTCAAACCCTACTGTTGACTATGTAACACCCCCAGATTTAACCGGAAATATTACAGTGCTGTGGGCCCCGAGAAGGAACCCACAAGGCTAAAAGAAATTTTCGCAAACATTTACAAATGCCCAAGAGGCCAACGGCGGTACTATCTTTAAAAATTCACAAAGATTTATAAAATCCGTTTATCAGAAACCGTCGTAAAATCTCATTTGAAATCTCAAGGCCAAACGGCCGACACTCAAAAGTTTAGAAAACGATTTCCAAGGCAATCTCAGTTACCAGATACCAAAAGGTCATTTCAGAATGCTTACGCAGCGGAAAAAGACCAAACATACATATACCCTAGCAGCGGAATAACAGAATCAATCAAGAAACTCAATACACAAAACATGTCCTAGCCAGTATCCTCCGGGAAGCTCATCTCTTCACGACCGCTACAAGCTCGATACTCCAAGAACCTAAAAGAAATCCCACGACGGGGTCAGCCATAATATCCAACAATGATAACCGTCACATCACATTAATAATAACATACCAATGAGAATACAACATAAGAATACAACCAACGTAATCTTACCGCCATAACATTACTTACTCAAGAAATTCTCATCAGAAAAACAATTATCACATCCTGTACTCGATTAACCAATAAACTCGAACATAATATATGTATTGTACCTTAAACAATACTCAAGATGTAACACCCCCAAAACCATAAGGGAATATTACACGCCGTAGACCCTTTCCACAAGGATCTACCAGGCTAAACAACCATAAACAACCAAATTCTTGCCCAGCCAGGGTCAAACAATAAAATGATACAGACCGATATGGTCACTTACACGTGAATACACAGACCGATGAGGTCACACAACCCAATCGACAAAACTGACTTAAATAACATTACCCACACAGGGGTCGAAATACAATACAGCGGAAGACTGAAATCAACTCTGACAACACAACAAGCATCAAAACAACTCTCGACTCATGATTAGTATCGCAGCTCGTCATCCTCTTGTGCCAATCCTGTGACTGCTCCCCTGAATCTGCATGTACCTGGACGCAAAACAGACATCCACCCCCCGAATACTCGAGGGTTAGTAAAACTCCACTGTTTTACTAGTGCAAGTATCAAACCATACGAAATGTAACAAGCAAATAGCAACTACGAATTTAATACGGAAATCAATTATCAGAATGTTCCCGAGAAGTTTTAGAATTTCGAACTCAAGTAAGAGATATTTGAAAAGGAACACATCATCTCGGGGATTTTTAAAGCAGAAATTCTTTTGGACCTCGAGTCCTAATTTACAAAACCTTTTCGTAAACATTAGGGCCTTAACCCAAAACTTGTTTCATAATTCAACAGTTTACAATACCGGAAACATTTCCATAAATCTCGTGGGGCTCGGCCCAACGTTCTTTCTTAAAACTTTTCCTTTAAATACTTTGATTTGAAAGTATCATGCTCATGACACCGTGATCCACCATCACGTGTCTCCGTAGGTTCAACAACCCGCATACGGACTACATCACGCACAATTAAACAAACATAATCAATTCGACACCGTGATCCACATCACGTGTCTCCGTAGGTTCAACAACCCACACGGACTATTAACTAAACATAACCAATCCCGACACCGTGATCCACATCACGTGTCTCCGTAGGCATAACAACCCACACGGACTATATCAATCACAACAATCACACACAGTCCCGACACCGTAGTCCACCGCCACGTGTCACCGTAAGCCCGTCGAGCTCACCCGGTTGGGCCGACCGTGTCCGAAACTCATGGTCCACCGCCATGCGTTATCGTAGGCCTCGCTGGACCCGCACGATTGGACCTCGCACCTCACTAAGTTCCGATCCCGTAGTCCACCGCCACGAATCCTCGTAGGTCCCGTCGAACCAACACGAGTGAACTTAGCGGTCACACACATATTCACATTCACATTACATACAACAATGAGCACAATTAATCAATCACCTTGATCACCACAAAATCGTACGTTGACGCACATAACACAACCTCGACACTCGCAACAACTATCATCAATCAACGACATTTAACCAACATAACACACATTCGGTACACAATACATTGAACAACCACGTGTGCAACCATCTCATATGTACATCGCAATCCTGCACAAATGGCACAACGCCTAACACGGATACCAATATATCACTATTATCACAAAGCCTTCAAATTTCGGAAAACACAACCTACTCAAACGGAACATATTTACGGAGGCAAGAAAAGTCGTCATACAAATCATACGTAATTACTATTCACAAGATACAAGTCGTATAATAAGATACTTGCCTTAATAACCGCTACCAAACGCTCCGATGAACACGGTTCGATCGGGAAGCTCGGACCCCGAAGGAGACAACGAACGGAAGGGTTCCGACTCGAGTTCTTCACAAGAATTCGACCCTAATTACATATAATCAATAAATCATCGATCATAAGCGGAAGAAAATAATCGTAGAACGCTCGAATTCTCTTTGTGACATTTTATCGAACACCTTCAAGGCGTCGATAAAATACTCAATAAAACGACAAATCCGTGGCAATCCAACCGTGGAATAACAAGGAATTAGATATGATATATCTAAACAATCATCAATCCATCAATATTCTGAGTTAAAACGGATTAAACGGACAAATCGAACAAAATCCCCAAAACTATAATTTAGGAAAACTTGCCTTGATTCGGTCGATCGAAGCAAGTTATGGAAGGATTAATCGATGTTATGAACTTCAAAACTTCATGGATTTAACCTCTAACAACATCCCTCCATGACCATCAAAGCTCCAAATGGAAGAGGAAGAAACGAGTGAGAAAAATGAAGAAAAACCCATTTTGGGCCTTAAATAGGCTGACAGACTCGACCGTGTCCGCCTGACACGGTCGTGGCGCGCAGTGGCCGGCAGGGACTTGACCGTGTCCTGCTAGACACGGTCGCGCCTTCCGATAGTGACCCGTCCGCGGCGCTCGGCAATGACTCGACCGTGTCCTGGAACACGGTCGGGCCTCTGGGCAGTCGCTTCCGGCTTATCCGGAAGAGTTCGGCTCGGCCGTGCTGCACGACACGGCCGGGTCCTGAGGCGTAGACTTCGGCTTATCCGGACGAGTGCGGCACGGGCCGTGTCGGACGACACGGCCGAAGTTCGGCCGGCGATGATCGCCAATAACGAGCGGGTGAGCTAAAACGACCATAACTCTCTCGGACTCCGATTGACTCACCGTTCGAACCATTGGAAAGTTGACTCGATGCTCTATAATATTGCAAAGATTCAGAATTTTTGGAGTTACCAAAAATTAATGGTGATCCAACAAAGTCGAACTCATACTTAGAAAAGTCGTTTAGAAATCCTGAATTCAACAAAACGACACCGAAACCCGAACCTGAATACGAACCGAAGATACGGTTACGAAGTACTCACAAAGGCGAATCTAAGAGCTAGTAGAACACACGATTCCGACCACCCGAAGGCTCGAAATTCGACAACGGAAGGTAATTACCCCAAACTTTGGGAAATTACGAAAATGGCCCAAATGCCCGAAAATCACCATACGACAACGAATAATCAAACCGAAGCTCACAACACGTATAACAACGTTAAATGAACTTACGAAAAACCCCAAACGACGCCAACGAGATTCGCAAGAACCGAACTCAAGCGCGGAAAAGTCGCTAAAAAGCACGGAACTCAACAAAGCAGCACCGAAACGAACTCGGTTGACAAAAGTGCAGAATTAAATATTCTCCGAATGACGAAACGGTCATGAGAGAGTCGTGAAAACAGACTCCGACCAATAAAAGAAATTTACCGAAAATCGAAAATTTGCAGATATTACATTCTACCCTTCTTAAAAGAAGTTTCGTCCCGAAACTTAAAACAAGTAGGGGAAAGAAATATTCCGCCAGGAAAAACTCAACAAGATACACAAGAATGCGTAACTAACGCCCAACGGCGAAATGTTACTAACAACGCAAAGGAATATACGGCGTGAAAACACGCCCCACGGCGACCAACACAACGTCGCCGTTAGGGATATAATAAAACCAACAAATGACAAGCGTCATCAAACGGATAATATAGCCAAGTCAATTATCCGACAATCACAAAACACAACGAACGAAAATCAATATGATTGACCAACCCAACGGTACATCAATCAAAACGCGAGCCAACCGCTGAACAAATACGGAATCCCACCGCCCAAGGGTTGGAAGATCGAAAACGAGACTAATTTCCCGAACTTAAGGGAATTAGGAAGGAGCCTGAATGCTCAACAATCACGAAACGAGAACAAAACCGAACAAACAAACGATCGAACCACAACGATCGAGACAACAAAAATCGAACAATCATGTTCGAAACAAGAAGGATAAGAAAATTCAAACAACAACTCCCAGGATGATCTGGTGAGAACAACAAGACGTGCATTCCCATAAGATCCACAGGGAAGGGAATAGCGATTGAAAAGTCACAACGACAAATGAGTTATTCCAAAACAATACCACACTCGTTCGATCAACAAAAGCAAGGGGCAGGACAAGCTCAGAAATGTCAACGAACATAATGAGTCGACAGAGTCGAAAACACAAGAGTTCCAAATCCGATCCACTTCGAATAAAAGAACTAATGGAACCATATGAGGTCACTCCCGAACAAGGTTCACAAGAATCGAACTGAACCCAAAAAGTCACATCGATAACCAGATCGACTCACAACAAGATCACAGTTCGTTCGAACGATGAAACCGAAATACAGAACAAGTTCATAAAGTATCAACGAACACGACGAGTCGATAGACCTGAGAAAGAGGAAATGCAGAAGTCAAAACGATACAGGCATTACATTCGACCTCTTATAAAAGAAATGTCGTTCCCGCAACTCACAACAACTGGAGTAAGGTGACAACACAAAAAGCAAACGTCAGAAATATATCCCATGGGCCTCTCAGATCCGATCCTCATATCTATACTGAAGTTCGCGCCCCGAAAGACTCGGAACCCAACTCGCAAAACTGGATCCTGTGTCTCTCGGGTCCACACTTGAAAAGCGTTACTGACGAGAAGGACAATTGGCACGCACATGCCCCCAGCACAATACGTTCGAAATGCCTCGGCTCGGCATATCGAAAATACAGATGCTAGATACAATGGAACATAACACCGCAAAACAACATACTGGAGATGCCAACTCAGCATAATAAAGAATCATAACAAATATTATTTACAACGATTACCATCGTAAAGTAATACACACACTAACACTACAACAACGATGATCGTCGTTCGCGACACCAACGACCGAGCGATAATCAGCACATAATTACAAACATTATGAAACAATCACACATGTACACAAGCGTACAAACCCAAGCTTCAACATCTCACACTCGTGTGACAACACGCAAATCGCCACGAGGCGATAAACGAAACACCGGTTCACACCTCTCACGAGGGCTAGTACAAGAAATGCGTGGCTACGCCTCGACGTTCATGGCACCAATTCGATCATACTGGAGCAAACATCATAACGACAACATGAACATCATACATACATACCCTCAAACGGGAATGGATAGGTTTTTAAAAAACGAAAACCTCCTTTTGAAAATAATTTAGAAAAACACCGGTTGATCTTGAGTATCACCTTTCAAAAAAAGTACAAACGTGAAACATCGTTATCGAGACTTTGGAAAACCATTTCGCATTCGATAAAAATGAGGACACTTTCTTTTCGTGAAAAAACTTTCGGAAATATTCGATCCTCGGGTCTAAGTAAAAGTGTTTATAAAACATTGAAAAATATCTCAAAACATTTTGGTCCTCGAGGTAGAAGAATTCGGAAACATATCGTGGCACCTTGGAAGTACCATGAGAAAACAATTCATTTTAAACGTACGTCTCGAAATTTATTTCTACGATACTCAAGGTTTTCAAAGACAATTCAATGGGCTAGAATGCCCAAAAATCTCAGGTAATAACACGGAACATTATAGCATTGTGGGTCCCGCGCCGGAACTCACCAGGCTAAAACCATTTACAACGTTAAAAAGGCCGATGACGGTAATATTTCAAAAACTCACATAAGCCATTTACAAAATACTAAGTACCGTCACAAGAATTTTGCCAAAACGTTCAAGGCCATAACGCCAAAACTCGGTTAAAGGAATCGGTTTTCAAAATAAAACTCGTCGTCGATACCTTTTCGAAATCCATCAAGGTTTACAACTTCCACACCATACCACACCACCCGGTGGTTCAAAGATAAAACAATAATGTGCCTGGTTCTATACACATACTATATGCCACAAGTACTAAACACAATTATATTACAATCTTGTGTAAAGAAAATCATGCACCGCAATTAACTCACTAAGATAAAATCGAGATACACAGTACTTCGCATAAAAGAGGAGACTTACATCCACAGTCGCACGGAGGTGACGCCGCCACGATACTAATCTCGTCCGACAACATAACCGACACGTTGTGACTACGCACAACTCAACTTGTCACCGATGACTCAAACGACATGACAACACATTACTCGACAAATCACGACTCGACCCGGCGACCTAGGTTTCCGCAACCTAAGCTCGATACCATAAATGTAACACCCCAAAACCATAAGGGAATATTACACGCCGTAGACCCTTTCCACAAGGATCTACCAAAGCTAAACAACCATAAACAACCAAATGCTTGCCCGGCCAGGTCAAACAATAAAATGATACAGACCGATATGGTCACTTACACGTGAATACACACCGATGAGGTCACACAACCCAATCGACAAAACCGACTTAAATAACATTACCCACACAGGGGTCGAAATACAATACACGGAAGACCGAAATCAACTCGACAACACAACAAGCATCAAAACAACTCTCGACTCATGATTAGTATCGCACTCGTCATCCTCTTGTGCCAATCCTGTGATCGCTCCCCGAACTGCATGTACCGGACGCAAACAGACATCCACCCCGAATACTGGGGTTAGTAAACTCCACTGTTTTACTAGTGCAAGTATCAAACCATACGAAATGTAACAAGCAAATAGCAACTACGAATTTAATACGGAAATCAATTATCGAATGTTCTGAGAAGTTTTAGAATTTCGAACTCAAGTAAGAGATATTTGAAAAGGAACACATCATCTCGGGATTTTAAAGCAGAAATTCTTTTGGACCTCGAGTCCTAATTTACAAAACCTTTTCGTAAACATTAGGGCCTTAACCCAAAACTTGTTTCATAATTCAACAGTTTACAATACCGGAAACATTTCCATAAATCTCGTGGGGCTCGGCCCAACGTTCTTTCTTAAAACTTTTCCTTTAAATACTTTGATTTGAAAGTATCATGCTCATGACACCGTGATCCACTGTCACGTGTCTCCGTAGGTTCAACAACCCGCACGGACTACATCACGCACAATTAAACAAACATAATCAATTCCGACACCGTGATCCATCATCACGTGTCTCCGTAGGTTCAACAACCCACACGGACTATTAACTAAACATAACCACTCCCGACACCGTGATCCACTGTCACGTGTCTCCGTAGGCATAACAACCCACACGGACTATATCAATCACAACAATCACACACACAGTCCTGACACCGTAGTCCACTGCCACGTGTCACCGTAAGCCCCGTCGAGCTCACCCGGTTGGACGCACTGTGTCCGAAACTCATGGTACACTGCCATGCGTTATCGTAGGCCTCGTCAGACCCGCACGATTGGACCTCAGTACCTCACTAAGTTCTGATCCCGTAGTCCACTGCCACGAATCCTCGTAGGTCCCGTCGAAACAACACGAGTGAACTTAGCGGTCACACACATATTCACATTCACATTACATACAACAATGAGCACAATTAATCAATCACCTTGATCACAACAAAATCGTACGTTGCACGCACATAACACAACCTCGACACTCGCAACAACTATCATCAATCAACGACATTTAACCAACATAACACACATTCGGTACACAATACATTGAACAACCACGTGTGCAACCATCTCATATGTACATCGCAATCCTGCACAAATGGCACAACGCCTAACACGGATACCAATATATCACTATTATCACAAAGCCTTCAAATTTCGGAAAACACAACCTACTCAAACGGAACATATTTACGGAGGCAAGAAAAGTCGTCATACAAATCATACGTAATTACTATTCACAAGATACAAGTCGTATAATAAGATACTTGCCTTAATAACCGCTACCAAACGCTCCGATGAACACGGTTCGATCGGGAAGCTCGGACCCCGAAGGAGACAACGAACGGAAGGGTTCCGACTCGAGTTCTTCACAAGAATTCGACCCTAATTACATATAATCAATAAATCATCGATCATAAGCGGAAGAAAATAATCGTAGAACGCTCGAATTCTCTTTGTGACATTTTATCGAACACCTTCAAGGCGTCGATAAAATACTCAATAAAACGACAAATCCGTGGCAATCCAACCGTGGAATAACAAGGAATTAGATATGATATATCTAAACAATCATCAATCCATCAATATTCTGAGTTAAAACGGATTAAACGGACAAATCGAACAAAATCCCCAAAACTATAATTTAGGAAAACTTGCCTTGATTCGTCGATCGGAGCAAGTTATGGAAGGATTAATCGATGTTATGAACTTCAAAACTTCATGGATTTAACCTCTAACAACATCCCTCCATGACCATCAAAGCTCCAGCGGAAGAGGAAGAAACGAGTGAGAAAATGAAGAAAACCCGATTCTTTGGGCCTTAAATAGGTGACAGACTCGGCCGTGTCCGCTCGACACGGTCGTGGCGCGCGATGGCGGCAGGACTCGGCCGTGTCTGCTAGACACGGCCGCGCCTTCCGATAGTGACCCGTCCGCGGCGCTCGGCAATGACTCGGCCGTGTCCTGGAACACGGTCGGGCCTCTGGCGATCGCTTGGCTTATCCGAAGAGTTCGGCTCGGCCGTGCCAGACACGGTCGGGTCCTGAGGCGAGACTTCCGGCTTATCCGGACGAGTACGGCACGGGCCGTGTCGGACGACACGGCCGAAGTTCGGCCGGCGGTGATCGCCAATAACGAGCGGGTGAGCTAAAACGACCATAACTCTCTCGTCAGGACTCCGATTGACTCACCGTTCGAACCATTGGAAAGTTAACTCGATGCTCTATAATATTGCAAGATTCAGAATTTTTGGAGTTACCAAAAATTAATGGTGATCCAACAAAGTCGAACTCATACTTAGAAAAGTCGTTTAGAAATCCCGAATTCAACAAAACGACACCGAAACCCGAACACGAATACGAATCAAGATACGGTTACGAAGTACTCACAAAGACGAATCTAAGAGCTAGTAGAACACACGATTCCGACCACCCGAAGGCTCGAAATTCGACAACGGAAGGTAATTACCCCAAACTTTGGGAAATTACGAAAATGGCCCAAATGCCCGAAAATCACCATACGACAACGAATAATCAAACCGAAGCTCACAACACGTATAACAACGTTAAATGAACTTACGAAAAACCCCAAACGACAGTTTCGAACGAGATTCGCAAGAACCGAACTCAAGCGCGGAAAAGTCGCTAAAAAGCACGGAACTCAACAAAGCAGCACCGAAACGAACTCGGTTGACAAAAGTGCAGAATTAAATATTCTCCGAATGACGAAACGGTCATGAGAGAGTCGTGAAAACAGACTCCGACCAATAAAAGAAATTTACCGAAAATCGAAAATTTGCAGATATTACACAAGATCCCCAAACTATCATAACCAACTCACGATACGGAAATCTACCATTTCTGACCAATACGATCCATCGAATAATATCATCAAATCCCAAGACGATAACCGATTGTCCACCAAAGACAAAACCAAAGAAAACATGGTACATACCTCGAGATATGATGTGCCACGATAATCATATCAGTCTAATCCGAGATCAGAACAATGCAAAACGGACAAGGTCCTAACACGAGACCTACAAATGCATACTCATATGACCAGGTCAATATGATCACAACAATAACAACAATGTATACTCAATGGAAATCCCATGACCCAGCGCCCTCAGCATAGGTCCCCGTGATGATCCTACAAGATCAACATCAGGTGGAAAACCTGTCCAACGATCCAGCGCCCTCAGCATAGATCCCCGTAATGATCCTACCAGATCAAAATCAGGTGGAAAACCTGTCCAACGATCCAGCGCCCTCAGCATAGATCCCCGTAATGATCCTACAAGATCAAAATCAGGTGGAAAACCTGTCCAACGATCCAGCGCCCTGAGCATGGATCCCCGTGATGATCCTACAAGATCAAAATCAGGTGGACGTTCGATCCAGCGCCCTCAGCATAGATCCTCATGATCTCACAGGATCAACACAACATAAACAACACAATATGCATACACATATGCAAATCAATATGTTCATCATCATGAACAACATAACATGCACGACAACATGACAATTTACTAGGACGACTTCATGTTCAACGACATGAAAGAAAATGTACAAGACCAAAATAAATAACACTAAACCATAATCAATATGGAATACTTGCCCCGAGTCCTTCGGGAGCAACCCCGATGTCCAAATCATCACCGACGATTATCCTCAATGCTCGGCGATCCAAGCGTCTGATGAACTATAGATACTCATATCCTCGTCTTTACCATAATGTAACCTCGGTACTCGAACATACCAATAAGCGAGATAAAGCATATACATTATGATTTACCTCCCAATCGAAAGAACGATATGCGATCCGAATACCGAGTTCACAATAATAATCATCGCTATATGCATTATAAACGAAATGAAACGAAACCATTCATTAAATATTATAAGCGAGCAAGTAATAACTTGCCTCGATACCGATACCACGAAGCTGCTGCCGAACACATTGCCTTTGTCTACGAGCTCCTCAGCCCCGATCAAAAGCAATACAATGGACATACTCGAACACGACCGCAATATCCGGTTATAATCACCGATCAACAATCTCAACCTATCGAAGAAATCAAATAACACATATCCGATAACAATCAACAACTGACAATACTAACCAATCGAACTCAACGGTTCAACACAACCTCTAATAAACACAGTCAGAACCAACCAAGTCAAAACATCACGAATTCATAATCAAAACACAAAAATACTGCACTGTCTGCCTACTTAGCGCACGTTAAACGCATAACGTAGCGTGCGCTAAGTTGTCCCGTTAGCGTGCGCTAGCCAGTAAGCTTAGCGTGCGCTAATGCCGTCTGATGGCATGCATTCCAAGCATCGACTATCATCTTGCAACTACGAATCCGAATGAAGGGAGACATAAATCTCCATATCTCTTGAAGATAAACTACACCATAACTATCACAAGGATCATATCAATGTCCATATATCAATAGTAACATCAACAATCAAACCGACTCGATAACAAGGATCATATCATATTCAATCCGGAATTCAACCTCGTATCATGATTTAACTCCTCTAAATCGATCAATATAGTTAACAAGATTCAAATCCATCTTAGATCGGGTTAAGCGAATCACCATCCTTATAGTGTGAAGAATCTTAACTAACATCCGAAACTCTTATCAAAATTCCATTGAATCTCATATAACATCATCATATGATTATCCAACATGCTCCTTACATGAAATCATCCAAGAAAAACGAACCATCATCAAGAGGATACGAAAATTACCTGGATTGGATGAACCAAGAATAAGAACACTAGACTTCATTCCAAGAATCATGAATAACTTGAAGAACGAGGCTTGAATCCATGCTCTCCATCTTAATCTTGTTAAAGATCATCATCTCTCAGTGTTTGGGACCTCACACCTCTCTCTAAAAACTCTCTCTCTCGGTTACAAGGAAGGAATGGACGAAATGCTTCATAACACTCTTCTGTCCCTTTTTATAATATACATCACTAGCGTGCGCTAAACCATTATGTTTAGCGTGCGCTAACTGACTTTGTTAGCGTGCGCTATCGAAGCCCAGAGGCTACTGTCTTGCTTCGTAAACTACCTTACGTACGTAATGCCCATGCATTAACGTACGTAAATCATCATGTCTAGCGTACGCTAGTCCTTACTCTTAGCGTGCGCTATCCGAAGTTGACTTACTACAGCGTTCACCTACCACTCGCCCCCACATTCCGACAGCATCTGACAAGGATAAGATTCCTTGTTGACTGATATATAGTTAGCGTGCGCTAAGCCTAATCTTTAGCGTGCGCTAATACTTCAGGACAACAACCGTTGACTTACTAGAACGTGCACCGAAAGCAGCCGGGTCCACACGCAGATTCCTTCCGATCTGTCTGCATTTAGCGTGCGCTACATTCTGACTCTAGCGTGCGCTAACCATGAACGATAGCGTGCGCTATACTTGAACATTAGCGCGCGCTAATCAGGCTATACTTAGCCATTTTCCAATTCTCCTCGTCCGTCTCGACATACCAATTACGGACATACGGCATACTGAATACATGTACTGAATCCAATAACATCATCATACGATATACCCAATATCAAAAGTACGACAACCTCATACACAATATCCTCAAATGTAAATGTCGACCAAATACGACAATTATACCGATACTGATATCTCAGTCCTTTATTTATTTTATCCCTATTGTACAGATTCCACGCTGTACAATATAACTCGGATAAAATAATATTAAACAACAGTAATAGAAATTCCGGATATTACATTCTACACCCCCTAAAATAAGTTTCGTCCTCGAAACTTGCAACCCGTTATAGGAAACAAACAAACATACTGTTCAACCCAAAATATCCCAAAACCATCACGACACTAATCAATCATCATTATTCTGAATAGCCAAAACCGCATACTTACAAATACGCAGGTCGACGATCTCCGGAGATACTAGCCAGCAATCTCACTGTACAGTCTCAATACGCTTACGATCACAATTCCCTGAGTCTCAACAAAATATCATCTTCGGATGAAACAATCTGCCCGAATCAAATCCTGTCTGCCTGATTACATAATCAAGTCCCAATTCCGATAAGACGAATAATACACAATACATCTGCAAAACAATTGCCCAAAAACAACGACACGAATTCAAACATCAACACAAAATCCGAGCGCTCAAATGATCACCAAGAATGATCAACAATCAATCGAATTTATCATCGACATGATAAATTCCAATCGACCAACCGCAGGTCAAAACACAATCGATAATATCATCAACGTGATAAACTCCAATATTACCAATGAGCGATCAACGAAAATCGAGAATACCTTCACACGGTAAACTCCAACACGATCAACACGGACCCACGAAGCGGATATACGAAAGAATAACATTCTCAAAACGACAAATCAATCACGCACCGTAGATCTCAATAAACATACCCAAGTGGCGAACATTTCCCTCGGCATACGAACAACGAATCGCAAATCGACGAACATACCAATTCATACGCGGAGTGGAAACGACCACTCAATATCCAAAACAACCAGTATGGGGTCACCATCCCCAAATCTACGCTTACAAGGAAATCATTCCAGAATCACTAAGGTAAAATCGCGCTACTATCATACCAATGGAATCACATAGCACCTATGTTCCGGTTTCACAAAATCCCAAGTTTCCAAAATAATATTATGCGCATGAATCTACAACACGCAACATATTTCTCTTATCCGATAAATCAACCGATCATCCGTGGATAACCAAACTACCATACTAACGTTCGAATCTCTTTCATAGTACCATACTGATGTACTATCCAGTTCGTGAGTCTCACTCAGAACTCCACCACGACATGCATTATGCACTAAATGCGCACGTATATCCATCACATTTTCAAAACCAGTTTGAAATCATATATTCTTGTCACGAAGACAATTTTCGAAAGTTCTTTCAAGAGTTTGAAAACTCAAAACATAAATTTTGGTAAGACCACAAAATCAATTTTAAAAATTAAATCGGCTCGCTGGTGCTAAGTTCTCGATAAAAATTCTTTTCGAATATACACGATTAAATAAAATGAATTTTATGAAAATGCTTGTCCATATCCATACCCCTGTATACCACTTCGGCTCGTCACCAATATCCACTGATATTCCATCGGAAAACCACACGATAGAGTTCCAAATCTCAAATATAAACTCCGACTAAAACTCCTTTCCACATATGACTCGCAACGTCAGTCATTAACCCATACTGGATCACCTTAAATATGATATGACAAAATATTGAAACGAATCAATACAGCGAAAGACTTCCCGAGAAGTTCCATTTGAACAAGTAAACCAAAGCCTCGAAAGGCGGAAATAACATAGGTAAACGATTGGTAAAGTATTTTACAACTCTCGGGAGTTTTTGAAAACAGGAAAGTCTTTTGAAACATTAGGGTCTCAGCCCGTATCTTGTTCCGCATTACAAGAAGTTTAAAAAGTAGGAAACTCTTTTCGGACCCCAAGTCCTGAGTTATAAAACCATTTCAAAATCGATTGGGTCTCGGCCCAAAAATCATTTTCCATAAAACATCCGTAAAACATTCATTTTGAAAGGTATCATTTTCAAATGATCAAAAGCAGTTCATATAACTCAAAATGAACTAA
The DNA here is from genome assembly GCA_033398695.1 of Orobanche coerulescens. NCBI lineage: Eukaryota > Viridiplantae > Streptophyta > Magnoliopsida > Lamiales > Orobanchaceae > Orobanche > Orobanche coerulescens. The sequence continues at coordinate 133,160,664 of CM065818.1, forward strand.
CATGTCACATGTTCTTCTCAACCATGCACAATATTTCTCCCAAATGCACAATTCCGTTCCAAAATCTAACCAACATACTGATTTCCAAAAATCGTGGTTTCTCAAGATCATCAATCCTGTCCCACTCTGACATCTCATACTGTAACGCATGATATCTGCTGAATCTCAAGACACATCAACTATAGAACAGCAATAAATCTCAATGCAATTCAAAAATCCAAATACTTACAGATCGTGAAGCCGACGATTTCCCGTGATACTGGCACATGTCTAGACTCAAGAAAATACTCGACACAGGTATTTTCAAAACACACGTTTTGCAAACTCAGTTCGACTCAAGAACACAATACATCTCATTCCAGAGAATCTCGTTAACACCATTTGGAAAAGTTATAACAAGCCCAGTACGATACTAGCAAATCCGATAACGCGAAAGCCTGAGTGAACAACAAAGACTCACGGCTCTAGTATTTGTCAATCGACAACTAGAATGACGCAACAAAAACACGACTCAACTCGACCCGAATGCCTAGGTTTTCTCAACCTAAGCTCTGATACCATATTCTGTAACACCCCTGCATTTAACCGAAATATTACGGCCGTGGCCCCGAGAAGGAACCCACAAGGCTAAAAGAAATTTTCGCAAACATTTACAAATGCCCAAGAGGCCAACGGCGGTACTATCTTTAAAAATTCACAAAGATTTATAAAATCCGTTTATCAGAAACCGTCGTAAAATCTCATTTGAAATCTCAAGGCCAAACGGCCGACACTCAAAAGTTTAGAAAACGATTTCCAAGGCAATCTCAGTTACGAGATACCAAAAGGTCATTTCGAATGCTTACGCAGCGGAAAAGACCAAACATACATATACCCTAGCAGCGGAATAACGAATCAATCAAGAAACTCAATACACAAAACATGTCCTAGCGAGTATCCTCCGGAAGCTCATCTCTTCACGACCGCTACAAGCTCGATACTCCAAGAACCTAAAAGAAATCCCACGACGGGTCAGCCATAATATCCAACAATGATAACCGTCACATCACATTAATAATAACATACCAATGAGAATACAACATAAGAATACAACCAACGTAATCTTACCGCCATAACTTTACTTACTCAAGAAATTCTCATCAGAAAAACCATTATCACATCCCGTACTCGATTAACCAATAAACTCGAACATAATATCTGTATTGTACCTTAAACAATACTCAAGATCCCCAAACTATCATAACCAACTCACGATACGGAAATCTACCATTTCTGACCAATACGATCCATCGAATAATATCATCAAATCCCAAGACGATAACCGATTGTCCACCAAAGACAAAACCAAAGAAAACATGGTACATACCTCGAGATATGATGTGCCACGATAATCATATCACTAATCCGAGATCGAACAATGCAAGCGGACAAGGTCCTAACACGAGACCTACAAATGCATACTCATATGACCACGTCAATATGATCACAACAATAACAACAATGTATACTCAATGGAAATCCCATGACCCAGCGCTCTCAGCATAGGTCCCCGTGATGATCCTACAAGATCAACATCAGGTGGAAAACTCCGTCCAACGATCCAGCGCCCTCGGCATAGATCCCGTAATGATCCTACCGGATCAAAATCGTGGAAAACTCCGTCCAGCGATCCAGCGCCCTCAAGATAGATCCCCGTAATGATCCTACAAGATCAAAATCGGGTGGAAAACACATCCAACGATCCAGCCACTGAGCATGGATCCCGTGATGATCCTACAAGATCAAAATCGGTGGACGTTCGATCCCAGCCTCAGCATAGATCCTCATGATCTCACAGGATCAACACAACATAAACAACACAATATGCATACACATATGCAAATCAATATGTTCATCATCATGAACAACATAACATGCACGACAACATGACAATTTACTAGGACGACTTCATGTTCAACGACATGAAAGAAAATGTACAAGACCAAAATAAATAACACTAAACCATAATCAATATGGAATACTTGCCCCGAGTCCTTCGGGAGCAACCCCGATGTCCAAATCATCACCGACGATTATCCTCAATGCTCGGCGATCCAAACGTACAATGAACTATAGATACTCATATCCTCGTCTTTACCATAATGTAACCTCGGTACTCGAACATACCAATAACTGAGATAAAGCATATACATTATGATTTACCTCCCAGAATCGAAAGAACGATATGCGATCCGAATACCCAGAGTTCACAATAATAATCATCGCTATATGCATTATAAACGAAATGAAACTGAAACCATTCATTAAATATTATAATCGAGCAAGTAATAACTTGCCTCGATACCGATACCACGAAGTGTTGCCGAACACATTGCCTTTGTCTACGAGCTCCTCAAATTTCGATCAAAAGCAATACAATGGACATACTCGAACACGACCGCAATATCCGGTTATAATCACCGATCAACAATCTCAACCTATCGAAGAAATCAAATAACACATATCCGATAACAATCAACAACTGACAATACTAACCAATCGAACTCAACGTTTCAACACAACCTCTAATAAACACAGTCAGAACCAACCAAGTCAAACCATCACGAATTCATAATCAAAACACAAAAATACTGCACTGTCTGCCTACTTAGCGCACGTTAAACGCATAACGTAGCGTGCGCTAAGTTGTCCCGTTAGCGCGCTAGCGGTAAGCTTAGCGTGCGCTAATGCTGTACAGTGGCATGCATTCCAAGCATCGACTATCATCTTGCAACTACGAATCCGAATGAAGGGAGACATAAATCTCCATATCTCTTGAAGATAAACTACACCATAACTTTCACAAGGATCATATCAATGTCCATATATCAATAGTAACATCAACAATCAAACCGACTCGATAACAAGGATCATATCATATTCAATCCGGAATTCAACCTCGTATCATGATTTAACTCCTCTAAATCGATCAATATAGTTAACAAGATTCAGAAATCCATCTTAGATCGGGTTAAACGAATCACCATCCTTATAGTGTGAAGAATCTTAACTAACATCCGAAACTCTTATCAAAATTCCATTGAATCTCATATAACATCATCATATGATTATCCAACATGCTCCTTACATGAAATCATCCAAGAAAAACGAACCATCATCAAGAGGATACGAAAATTACCTGGATTGGATGAACCAAGAATAAGAACACTAGACTTCATTCCAAGAATCATGAATAACTTGAAGAACGAGGCTTGAATCCATGCTCTCCATCTTAATCTTGTTAAAGATCATCATCTCTCAGTGTTTGGGACCTCACACCTCTCTCTAAAAACTCTCTCTCTCGGTTACAAGGAAGGAATGGACGAAATGCTTCATAACACTCTTCTGTCCCTTTTTATAATATACATCACTAGCGTGCGCTAAACCATTATGTTTCGCGTGCGCTAGCCTTAGCGTGTGCTAACTGACTTTGTTACCGTGCGCTATCGAAGCCCAGAGGCTACTGTCTTGCTTCGTAAACTACCTTACGTACGTAATGCCCATGCATTAACGTACGTAAATCATCATGTCTAGCGTACGCTAGTCCTTACTCTTAGCGTGCGCTATCCGAAGTTGACTTACTACAGCGTTCACCTACCACTCGCCCCCACATTCCGACAGCATCTGACAAGGATAAGATTCCTTGTTGACTGATATATAGTTAGCGTGCGCTAAGCCTAATCTTTAGCGTGCGCTAATACTTCAGGACAACAACCGTTGACTTACTAGAACGTGCACCGAAAGCAGCCGGGTCCACACGCAGATTCCTTCCGATCTGTCTGCATTTAGCGTGCGCTACATTCTGACTCTAGCGTGCTAGCGTGCGTTATACTTGAACATTAGCGCGCGCTAATCAGGCTATACTTAGCCATTTTCCAATTCTCCTCGTCCGTCTCGACATACCAATTACGGACATACGGCATACTGAATACATGTACTGAATCCAATAACATCATCATACGATATACCCAATATCAAAAGTACGACAACCTCATACACAATATCCTCAAATGTAAATGTCGACCAAATACGACAATTATACCGATACTGATATCTCAGTCCTTTATTTATTTTATCCCTACTATACAGATTCCACGCTGTACAATATAACTCGGATAAAATAATATTAAACAACAGTAATAGAAATTCCAGATATTACAGACTAGACTCTATACATGTATTAATACAAATCAAGACCGACTGATTAATAGTGTATCTAATACGACTATATCAGAATGCTTTGGCCAAAGACTTATGATCTTATTCGCCATTAACCATATAGGATATTCGCCTGCTCACTAACAGGAGATAGAATCCTTTCTTGGCATACAGTAAAGACTGCTACCTGCCCGTATAGTCCGCACTTCGAGGTCGACTCAGCAATTAAGCAAATGAGTCTAACTACTCTAATGACAAACTAAACGTCACAGGCACATCTTCTACTGAACCCTCAAGTCAAAGGTCCATGTATACTATCACAACCTTTCGATTCGTCATCGACTCTCCGAGAGTGAATACCGTGTGACTGAATCGAGTATGAGTCATGTTCGAGTATACTGGTCCCACCAATATACTTATAACTATGCTATCAAGACATGCACACGTCCTATCATCAGTTATACAAGTCTTATTAAAACTTAATGTCCTGTTAACTTTTATCGACTTGCGAACCTGTTAGCATTCGAGCTCTAAACACTTCTAGTGCCTATCTCCTTATATCCATAAGAAGTAGAATGTTAACTCTCAAATGCAAGGACTATTATTCTATATACCAAATCACAATGCCAGTGATATACAATAATATGGAAATAATAATTGCCTTATTAAATATAATATTCATAATTACAATACAATTGCTCTCACTCTCTCATCCTCTGAGTGGCATTCGAGGGCATATATTCCTAACACTATCATCACATTGCTGACTTCTTCACTCCTACCCCATAAGATGTATCTATCTCTCAGGCCATCATCATATTTAACCAACATTTATCATATGTTCTAGACCAAGTGAGAAGTGAGGCGGATAAGATATGCTACTATGATTGTCACAAGAAACCAACGATCCGACAAGGTATGGCTGGGTTGAGGTGCACAACATTGAAAGAATATCAAGACACATCTTTGGAAATATAAATGGTACTGACAGCAAAAGAAGATGGTATATAGAGAAAGAAACATAAGACTGCAGGTAACTTCTCCAACAGTAAGGGTAGTGGTTTACACAAACCACAGTCCTCTCATCATACTTCTGGGAGGTCATTTCAGCTAACAAGTGGTTCTTGAGGGTTACCATCTCCGAGTCCTTTGGGTGGTGAGAAGAGTTGCTATAACTGTGAACGCACAAATTATTTTGCTAGATATTGTACTTGTCCTCGAGTGACTTATTTTGTTTATGGGCAGAAGGGTCATCAAGCAGCATATTATGTGGTAGCCACCAGGGCCGTTAGTACTCATGGCGCTGATCCAGCTCCAAGGGAGCATAATTTTTACCAGTGGGTTACAATTAAACAGTCTCAGCAGAGTGCAGGTCGAGGCAGAGGTAGGGGTCAGCCGTACCACCATGGTATGTCGAGTTCGGGGTCGCAACCTCATCTTTATTAGATGAGACGTGTGGATGAGGCAGATGCTCTTGTGGCAGCAGGTACCACTCATATTATTTCTTATTCAGTTTCTATGTTGTTCTGTGCCATGAAGGCGGTGTATGGGGGAGTCGAGTTGTCAGCACTCTTAGTCGCCTACGAGTATCTCGGTGTGTTTTTGGATTATTTATCAAGATTACCACCACATCGGGTGGCTGATTTCCCTATCGACTTATAGCCAAATGTGGCTCCTCTTTGTTGGGCACTGTTGGAATATTTTATTCCAAATATTCATTAATGGAGTTTTGATGATTAGTTGTTAAACAAATTAAAACAACAACGAAGCAAACAACGAAAAAGTCGGAGACGCAAAAATTCGCACAAACTGCAAAGCTAGCAAACGCTAGTAATCAAAGTTAGTGCACGCTAACTAGGCTACCTGAAGACAAAGTTAACTGATGAAGATAGTGAACGCTACAAGGGAAGCATAACGCACGCTATCGATGTAATATGACCGTTGTGAAGACTTTCAACACAGAATGACGTATGCACTGATATAAGACATAGCGCACGCTATGAATGATCTTTAGCGCAAGCTAAAATGCATTTGAATTCAAACATATGAACGCTGGGAGATTTGGTGGAAAGTAAAAAAGCTACAAACAGATATATTACGCAAGCAATGATGTAATATTAGCGCACGCTACATGGAGATGTTAGCGCACGCTAACGGATAGAGGCAATAGCCACTGGACTGAAGTTGCAAGAAGTTAACGTACGTAAACAATGAATATTAACGTACGCAACAGGCGATAGCGCACACTAAGGAAGAATATTAGCACACGCTAGAGAAGGCTGGCACTAACGGATATTTGGAGGAAAAAGCCTATAAGTACCAAACCATTTGGTATCAAACCACACAACAACCTTGACAAAATCATCTATACTTGAGATATCATTGTAATCATTCTAGTTGTTGTACTTGAGCTTATATTGTCAAGAGTTTGAGTGTGATACACGAAAACTCATACACGAGAGGAAAAAGAAAGGATATGATTGGATTCGGTGTTATTAGAATCAAAGATCCGACAATGTTCGAATCACAATCGATATCTACATGAGGTTTATCTAGTACACATAGAAAACTAGATTGGTTGATTCCTTGTCCAATAGGAAAAGAAAACGGTTTAACTTGGACCGAAAAAAAGACAAGTTATTGAATGCTTTACTCGGACCGATAGAAGACGAGTTTGTAACGGTTATCCCTCGAACGATAGAAGAGAGGTGCAGAGGTTTATATTTAGCCTATAGAAAAAGATACAGAGAGAGGACGTAGGCACGTTTGGCCGAACCTCTATAAATTCTTGTGTCGTTTAATTTCCGCACTTTTATTTAAATCGCTTCCGCAACGCGAAAGAGTTTTATAACTCTATCTCCAAACGGCGATACTGACCAATATCGCACCAACAATTGGTATCAGAGCGGTACCTCCTATAAGCGGCTTAACATCCGAGGAGTCGATCCAAAGGGCGTTTCAAATTACACCGGTCTAAGGTCTTGCCTTGAACCGACTTCTATTCTTAGATGGATCAAATTATATGATATGGAAGAAAAAGATGTCGATCTTCTTTCGGGCCTATGATATAGAAATCTGGAAGATCATTTATCTTGGTCCGAAAATTCCGATCAAATCTGACGGATCTCTTAAGATTTTCGAAGAATATAATGATGAGGATTCGAAGAACGACCATCTAAATTGTAAGGCCACTCAACTTTTATATTGTGCCTTAAATCCAGAAGAGGTCAATCGTATCTCATCGTGTGAAAGTGCTAAAGAGATATGGAAAATTCTTGAAATCACCCACGAGGGAACAACTCAAGTCAAGAAGACGAAGATTAATGTGCTTCTCGATGACTACGAGTTATTCATGATGAAGGGTGACGAGTCTATCACCAACATGATCGATCGATTTTCGGTCATCACTAATGGACTAGATTCATTCGGAAAACTGCTATCAAGTAGTGAGAAAGTAAAGAAAATTTTATGATCACTACCTAGCGAATGGGACGGCACCGTGACGGCTATAATGGAATCTAAAGATCTCAATACACTCGATTTTAGCGCCCTTGTTGGTTCGCTAATTAATTATGAGATAGTTCTAAAATCACGAAACAACAAGCCGAAACTAAAGGAAAGAAAGATAGCTATGAAAGCTAAGATATCTCGGAAGGAAGAAATCCCGGTGGATGAAAGTGACAAAGAATCGGCATATTATGCCAAGAATATTAATAAATTTCAAAATTTATTAAACTGGAGAAAGAAAGACATCAAGATGGACGAATCTGAGAAATTCGACAACAACCATCGAATTTGTGGTAAACCAGGCAACTTTGTGAAGAATTCCCGAGCAAATCAAAAGAAGGAAGTTCTAATTGCCACTGGAGTGATGAAGATTAGGACGATGATTTTATCAATCAAAACAATCTCTCTATTATGGCCCAAAGCTCATTTGAAGCATTCGAATTATTGCACACTGATTTTCAATATGGTTTATCCGAAATTAAATCCCTCCAATCAAAAAAAAAACTATTGGAAATTGAAATTTCCAAAATTCTTGAAAAAAGGAAAATAGTTGAGACCGATCATTCTCAATACATTGAAAACGAAAATATTTTAAAGAATGATCTTTTGAATGTTCAAGATGAACTTAAAACTTTGACGAAGAAATTTTCGTGTGGAAACGAAAAATTTGAACAAATGCTTTGTGTGAAAAAATATACCTTAAACAAACAGGGGTTAGGATTCAAACCGCATAGTAAAAACGAATCCTTAAATTTCAAAATACCCCATTGCGAAAAATATTTAAAAATTGGGCATCATATTTCGAGTTGCAAAAGTCCACGACGGACGATAAAACCCAAAAAGATTTGGATTCCAAAAGGAAATTTTATTCCGAATATCGTCTATGTCTCGAAGGAAAAAACAACTATCAGTTGGATCCCCAAAAATTAATTTTCATCAATTGGTATTTTACTCAGGGGGAGTATTATATCTTTTTCAAAAAGGGGGAGATTTTTGTCAGGTGGAGTTTACCCTTTATGCATATTTTATCATAACATATTTTATCATTAATTAGTATCCTTTATTTACACTTTTTGCTGATAACAAAAGGGGAATAAAATAGTTGAATGGGATAAAAAGCGTCATGGAAGAATGACGAGAAAAATAAAAGTGAAAAAGGGGGAGATAAAAATAAAATGGAGAAAAGTCGAAGAAAGTTGAAATCCCAAAAAAAATCGAAGAAGTTGAAAAATGAAAAGAAGAAGTCGAAAAGGAGAAAAGGAAAAGATGGGAGATCTAACGAAATGATCAAAGCCGATATATATATATATATATATGGCAGGTTTTATCCAATTCAAGGTGTTTTTTTGTAATCATCAAAAAGGGGGATATTGTTGGAATATTTTATTCCAAATATTCATTAATCGAGTTTTGATGATTAGTTGTTAAACAAATTAAAACAACAACGAGCAAACAACGAATAAATTGGAGACGCAAAACGTCGCACAAACTGCAAAGGTAGCGCACGCTAGTAATAAAGTTAGCGCATGCTAACGAGGCTACCTGCAGATCAGATGAGTTCAAAGTTACCTAAAGAAAAAGTTAACTGATGAAGATAGCGCAAGCTACAAGGGAAGCATAACGCACGCTATCGATGGAATATGATCGTTGTGAAGACTTTCAACACAGAATGTCGTATGCACTCATATAAGACATAGTGCACGTTATGAATGATCTTTAGAGCACGCTAAAGAGCATTTGAACTCAAACATACGAATGTTAGGAGATTCGGTGGAAAGTTAAAAAGCTACAAACAGATATATGACGCAAGCAATGATGTAATACTAGCGCAGCTACATGGAGATGTTAGCAAATGCTAACGGATAGAGGCAGTCGCCACTGGACTGAAGTTGCAAGCAGTTAACATACGTAAACAACAAATATTAACGTACGCAACAGGCGATAGCGCACACTAAGAAATAATATTAGCGCACGCTAGAGAAGGATGGCAGTAACGGCTAGTTGGAGGAAAAAGCCTATAAATACCAAACCACTTGGTATAAAACCACACAACAACCTTGACCAAATCATCTATACTTTAGATATCATTGTAATCATTCTAGTTGTTGTACTTGAGCTTATATTGTCAAGAGTTTAAGTGTGATATACGAAAACTCATACACGAGAGGAAAAAGAAAGGATACGATTGGATTCAGTGTTATTAGGATCAAGGATCCGGCATTGTTAGAATCACAATCGATATCTATGTGAGGTTTATCTAGTACCCATAGAAAGGTAGATTGGTTAATTCCTTGTCCAGTATAAAAGGAAAATGGTTTGACTTGGACCGACAAAAAGAGAAGTGATTGAACGGTTTACTCGGATCGATAGAAGACGAGTTTGTAACGATTATCGCTTGACCGATAGAAGAGAGGTGCAGAGGTTTATCTTTAGCCTATAGAAAAAGATATCGAGAGAGGACGTAGGCACATTTGTCTGAACCTTTATAAATCCTGTGTCGATTTATTTTCCGCACTGTTATTTAAATCGCTTCCGCAACGCGAAAGAGTTTTATAACTCTATCTCCAAACGGCGATACCGACCAATATCGCACCAACAAGAAACGTATCATATAGCACCATCAGAGATGTTAGAATTGAAGAACCAGCTGGGAGAACTCTTGGATAAAGGGTATATTCGACTAAGCACTTCGCCTTGGGGCGCAGCTGCCCTGTTTATTAAGAGGAAGGATGGGTCGCTTTGTTTATGTATCGACTATCGAGAATTAAACAAGCTGACCATAAAAAATAAATGACATTGCTGTGTATCAATTATTTGCTTGATCAACTTTAGGGGGCCGCAGTATTTATAGAGATTGACTTACGATCCGAGTACTACCAGTTGAGGATTCAAGATTTAGATATTCCGAAGTCTGCCTTTCGGACAAGGTATGATTATTATGAGTTCATGGTTATTCCGTTCAGGCTAACCAACACACTGACTGTGTTAATGTAGTTGATGAACAAGGATTTTATCGAGCATATCGATAAGTTTGTGGTTGTCTTTATTGATGACATTCTTATTTATTCTAGGGATTAGAGCATGTCAAGCACATTCGTATCATATTACACATTTTTAGAGATGAGGAGTAGTATGCAAAGTTTTCAAAAAGTGAATTTGGGCTTAAGGAAGTGACGTTACTTGGGCATGTGATTTTAGCAGAAGGGGCCCGTGTTGATCCTAGAAGATAGAGGACGTGCTAGAGTTTGGAAACCGCCTAAGCATGTGAATGAAGTGAGGAGTTTCTTAGGACTTACTGGGTATTACCTAGGTTTGTCGAGGGATTCTCTAAGATTGCTTGACCACTTATACAGTTGCTTTAGAAAACTTAGAAGCCTGAATACAGAGAGGCTGCAAAGTTTTGATCAGTTGAAGAGGCACTTGACTAAAGCGCCGATGTTAGCTTTACCTTAGGGGACTGATGATTTTGTAGTTTGTAGTGACACTTCAAGACTCGGGCTCGGTTATGTCTAATGCAGAAGGATAGGGTGATAGCCAATGCATCTTGACAATTGAATCCGTATGAGGCAAATTACTCTACCTATGATTTGGAGTTAGCAACAGTCATCTCCGCCTTGAAGATTTGGAGGCATTATCTTTATGGCTCCTTGTATAAGATTTACACTGATCACAAGAGTCTAAAGTATATTTTTAGCTAGAAGGAGTTGAATATGAGGCAACAATGATGATTAGAGTTAATCAAGGATTATGACCTTGAGATTATTTTCCACTCGGGTATGGCGAATGTTATGGCTGCCCGATGAGTCATAAGCCGATATTATTTCAGATGTTAGAGGTACTTACTCCCCAGTCGAGGACCTGTCAGGACATAATTGGGAGGGGTATTGAGGTTTGGCTTCATAGGATTCAAGGTCAGTTATGTGTAACACCCCCAAAGCCATCCAGGAATATTACAGCACCGTGGGCCCCGAGACGGAATCCACAAGGTTGAAAGAAAGATTTGCAAACATTTCAGATACGCCTAAGCGGCGATGAAGGTAATATCTTTAAAAATATACAAAGACTTTATAAATTCCATTTATCAAATACCGTCGAGAAACTCTCATTTAAAAGTACAAGGCCAAATAGCCAAAACTCAATAATTTAGAAAACGAGTTTCCAACATAACTTAAGTTGCCAAAAACCAAATGGCCATTCAAAAATACTCACGCAGCGAAAAATACAAACAATTAGAAATACTCTAGAACCGGAATACAACAACTTGTTAAAGTATTCGATACACACACATGCCATAGCCAGTATCCTTCGAGAAGCTCATCTCTTCACGACCGCTACAAGCTCGGTATCCCAAGAACCTAAAAGAAAGCCCACGACGGGGTCAGCCGTAATACTCAACAATGATAACGGTCACATCACATCAATAATTACATACCAATGAGATACTAAGTAAGAATACTACCGATGTAGTCTTACCACCATAACTTTACCAAAATTCACAATTCGTATACTTAACAACACATTAAGCTCATACCTAAACACCTGTACTGTATCTCAACAATACCCAACGTTCTCAAAACATCATCATAACTCACTGTTACGAAATCTACTAACTCTATTCAACCCAATCCATCGGGTGACATCATCACATCTCAACAAGATAATCGATTGTCCATCAAAATACAATTACCAAAGGAAATACGGAACATACCTCAAGATACACAATACCACGACAATCATGTCAGTCTAATCCGAGATCAGATCTATACGTCATATGGACATGGTCCTAATACAAGACCTACAAATGCATACTCATATGACAACATCAATATGCTCACAACAATAACAACAATGTATACTCAACGGAAATCCGATGATCCAACACACACAACATAGATCCCAAGATGATCCTACTAGATCAATGCGAAGTGGATAACCAACAATATATATATATGCAAAACAACAACACATGGTAAAACCAACGATGCAAATCCACATGATTCCATCAACATAACACAGGGTAATCCAACGATCCAGCGCCCTCAGCATAGATCCCAAGATGATCCCGTCGGACCAACACGAGGTGGAAAACTCGTCCAATGATCCAACGCCCTCACCATAGATCCCAAGATGATCCCATCGGACCAACACGAGGTGGACAACTGATCTAATGCCCTCAGCATAGATCACACGATCCCATCGGATCAAACAGAACATATAAAATACAACTATGCATGCACATATGCAACTCAATATTTTCATCAACATGAACAACATATGAATCAATAACATGAACGACACTAGGACAAATCAACTTAGACAACCTTATGTTCAACAACATGAATGACAATATGCATGATAGAAATTATCAGCATTAACCCAAAATCAAGTTAAGATACTTGCCCCGAGTCCTTCGAGAGCAATCTCTATGTCGAAACCATCACCGATGATTATCCTCAATGTTCGATGATTCAAATGCCATGAACCATATATAATTCATATCCTCGTATTTACCACGATGTACCCTCGATACCAAGTATACCAATAATAAGTGTAAATCATATACATTATGATTAAATTCCCAAAATCAGAAAACAACGTACAACCCCAATCTCCATAGTCCATAATAATAATCATTGATATATGAATTATAAACGAATGAAACTGAAACCATCCATTAAATATTATAAACTGAGCAAGTAATAACTTGCCTCGATACCAATACGACAGTAGTGAATTCATTGTCAATTTCCTTGCCTTCATCTACGAGCTCCTTGACTCCTATTAAAGCGATTCACAGACATCCTCGAATTGACCGCAACACACGATTCTAATCGATGATCAATTCTCACAGTCTATTGCAATAATCGATCACAAGTTCGATAACAATAAATAAACCCGTGGTTCCACAATATCTTGGTCAAACACAAATCCAAACGATCCAACTCAAATAGTTACGAAATCTTAATCCTCAATAAATTTTACATATAGCGTACGTTATTCACATTACGTAGCATGCGCTAATATCCAGAACATACTCTACGTACGTAAGACTTTAAGAGTTACGCACGCTAAATATTCCAATTAAAACCTTTCGATCATGAATACCGAAATACGGATGTAAAGGATCATTCTCTGGTATTAACCATATTTATTAAGTTTTTCAGCCCTGATCACAATTATAAAGAATTCAATCCAGATCTATACGTATTTGTATTATAACAAAGTAAGACTGACTCGATCATAGTTCGATAAATACAATAATTTCAGTGGCTCGAAATATCAAAACAAAAACCAAGTTATTTACCCATGTCAATCTGCTACAAAATGCATGAAATATAATCGAAACTAACCTTAAAGTTAAAATATATACATATTCAAAATAGGAAGCGCGATCAACTTTCAAAAGAATTGTTGCTGGAAATCACTGATACGAACAGGGCTGACTCAGTGTAAAATGGCTCGTTTTATCGAAATATTCCAACTCAATAGTTACGATAAAAACAACATTTATACTTCTATGTATTTCTATTAAAAACTGCTTGAGATGGATTTTCAAAATAACTTACAAGTTGTAAGATAATAGAGTTCAAAGATGTAAACCTAGTCTGGTATTTTCAGACTCACTGGGGAAATTCATCCAACATGTTCAATTATTATCCTGAAAAAGAGGGCCTGTGTGAGACCCCATTATTTTGTATGTAGATTAGATTATTAATTTTTAATAAATAAAATACAATATTTCATTATCGAATAAAATTAGTTCTTACCTTATGCATAGTCACATTAACTAAATAAATTCTATAAGTTCAACAACCTAATTATTTTTATTACTTCAATTTAATAAATAAAAATAATAATATCATATAAGTTTAATTAACTTAAATTTTTTAATAAATTTTAATTTATTAGCTAAATGGGCTATTTAATCTAATAGTATAACTTAATTAGTGGGCTTATTATTAAAATTTGAACTAGATGCATTATGGGCTTATGACCATCTAAATAATAAACCACCTATCACCTAAAATACTACACCTAGCCCAAAACACTCATGACCCAACCCAACTTAAACTTACTACCTAATACTTAACAAATACAACTAAAATACACCATACATGTATAAATACAAGAAAAAAATCTGCCTACACAATTAAAACAAAGGAGACTTGTGTTGTCATTCCAAGACACTTGTACCGTTACATGCAAGCCTTGATGACACCTCCACCTTAACACCTCACCTATAAATACTTTCTCCTTGTAAACTCCTCCCATTTCACAACACACAAAAAAAAATCTCTGCACTTAAGAGAGAGAGAGGGCTGAAGTGAGGAGAGAAGAAACCAAAAAAAAAATAGAGAGGAAGAAGAAAAAGAAAGAAGAGGAAAAGAAAGGTAATGAGTCAACCATAGAACTTTGTGTAATTCTTTTTTTTTTCTATTATTATAAACTTAGAAATAAAATAATCATCCTTGAACTCTTCCTTTGATCAACAACATATATTCAAGGATGGGAGTCATCTTGTCTAAGCCATCATCTTTAACATCTCTTTGAATAATTCAAAAGTGGGTACAATTGTTTTCTTTTTTTTCTCTTATTCAAAATTATTACAAGGTAAATATATATAGTGCATGCAAGTATTATGACTTTAGTTAGCTATACTTGATTAAAAATGACATTCATTATCATGCATGTAATGATCTTGGTAATTATTGAATTTTAGTTTGTCATATTTTGATTATATGTGCAAATTAATTCATTGGTGAAAATTTTGGTTGAATATGGCAAATCTGAACTTTGATTATAAAAACTATAAAAATATATGAGTATATACTGGACTATGGTGAGAGGATAATTAGTCACCGGAAAATTTGATAATTCGAACCTGAATTCGAAGGATAACTAAAATAATTTAATTAAGATAAATTTTGGGGTAAAATTGTTAAAATCCATAATTCTAGTCTTATATCATGAAATTAAGTCTTAATATATCAAAAATAAGTTCTCTATAAAATTTCACCTAAATCGGAATTTATTAAGATAGAAAATCGGGGCAAAAATATAAATTTCAAGAATTCGGGGCCAAAACTGTAATTTACAGTAACATACTGTTTCAAAAATAAAATTTCCAGAAACGTTGAGTTCGCTGGACTCGTAATAACATAAGGAGCTTACCCCAAAAATTTGATGTCAATCCGACAAGAAATGAAAAAGATATGTCAAGAATACTAAAACACTGATTATGGCGAAATGAAGGGGTGAAATTATAAATTCTAAGAGAATAAAAAAATTAAAACTGAATGCATCTAAAAGTACAAGTCATAAGGTTCAAATCGCAACTGGATTCATAATTTTCGGAGTTAAACGAATCCAAATGAATTGATCAAAATTATAAGATAAAACTAAATAAAAAAATAATAATAATAGCACTAGAATTTCGAAAGGGCATAATTGTAATTTATAGGAGTAAAAACCACCATGAAACTTCTGATCTCAGAACCTTATATTATAATGGACTTTTCGCCATAAAGTTCATAATTTTCGGACGTATAATCAATCCGTACCGAATTATCCAAATTTATAATATTTTAGTAAAAATAATGATAGTACTTAAAAGACGGAAGGGCAGAATTGTAACTTACGAAAGGTAAAACTTTCATGCAACTTCTGACCTTCAATACTCATATCGTAATGGACTTTTCGCAATAAATTTCGTAATTTTCGGACGTATAATCAATCCGTACCGAATTATCCAAATTCATCCAATTATAGTAAAAATAATAATGATAGTACTTAAAAGACGGAAGGGCAGAATTGAAATTTACGAAAGGTAAACTTTCATGAAACTTCTGACCTTCAATCCTCATATTGTAATGGACTTTTCGCATTAAAGTTCGTAATTTTCGGACGTATAATCAATCCGTACCGAACTATTCAAGTTTATGAGTTATTATAAGATTTTACTAAGACTCGCACAATAGCAATCTAATCATCAACCGGTTGAACTAATTCCTCTAGTTTATCCAAGTCCATTTACTATCAAATAATCATATTGATATCTTATAACATGCATAATCATTGTTAATCACGACAATAATTGGTATTCAAAAGAAATCGGGAGTAAGTGCTGTGCGGAGCTAAGTGCTACAACCTTCGAGCAGGAGCCACCGCTAGAGTCCGTACGAGTACCTCTAGAGTCCCTTTTTCGATTTATGTGCATTAGGGGCGGTTAATCTAAGTCATGAATCGAGCAGCGTGGTTGCGGTTCTAGGCAAAGCTACCGTTGTATCCTATTCCCTTGAAGCCGAAGGACGGAGTGATCCTAAGGTGACTGGGTCGTAGAATTCGGGTATAGTCGCGATTATGATACGATCCGGGCATAGACCCAAGCTAAGGACATATCGAGCCCAGATAAGTGATAATGCAGCACGTCACCAAGTGTGAGAGCAATAAAGCTCAAAGGCCAATGTTATAGTGATGGTCCGACAAACGCCCAAGGCTACGGTTATCAAACCAAAGGTCGTGGCGATAGTCAAAGGTCAAACACTGATAACGGTCTAAGACATTATAAGGAGGCTAAGGGATTAGTCATGTAGACGACCTCCCAAAGCTAAATACTCATTGGGCGCTCGACGCCGTGCATTACTCATACTCAACCGCAATCTATGGAGATTGACTGTACATTCATGTCATAATTCATAATATTCTTCTTGAAAACTTGCACCAATTTTTAAACAACACTATTTTTCAAAAGTGGGAGAAACATAATGTTTATTAACTAATAAACTCATTAAATATCAAACCCAACTCACTGAGAATCCACTATTCTCACCCATTTTGAATTGTTTTCTAAAACCCCACTAGATGAAGAGTACTAAGAAGAAGAAGAGACAGATGCTGACGACCACTGAAGACTGTCCTCAAAGTATTGCCAAGACATAGGAATTAGGATGTTGCTTTAACGCTTCTTTTTATTCATGTGTCAAAATATATTTTGGTTTCCGATGTACTCTTTTGCACTTGATGTAATAATTCTGCTGTACTTTTGAATATTTCTTTTACATGGAATAACCAGTCTTAGTTCACCGGGCTAAGATCTGGCATATATACGCTTTACTGGAATGTATTATCACAAACGTTATTTATTATGTTAACTGTCGCGTTCTCGTCCAACCCCGGTGTGGGGGCGTGATAGCCTGACTCACAATAAAACGTTTCATTTTATTCAAGTATTCCGACTCAATACTTACGCTACAAACAATATTTATTACTTATATGTATTTTAATTAAAAACTTACCCGGATGCTTTCGTAAAATAGCTTACCGATTGAGAGATAATCGAGTTCAAAGATAACAACCCAGACTGGAATTCACACGCTCTGGGGAATTTCGTCAAATGACTAACGGACGTCTCTGTACTAGTTGCTCAGTTATTTGAGTTCTTGACCGTTTTGGACGACTTACATATATGAAAACTAAAATAAAAATACTGTTTTGAAGAGGTATATATTTTCTATCGATATTGCTAAACTAAATGATACAATAATGAACATAACACTTATCTTAACAGGTTCAAAATCTGATAGTCTGTCAAAATATGCATCATGACTGGACATCATGAGCGACGACCCATCCCTCGCGCGTGCGGGAATCTCGGAGGCCTGTCGGGCGCTGACGCACGCAGTGACATACGGTGCCCGACAGCTGGCACTCTTTCAGTAGTTCTATCATAACATCTTTGTCCGGACTCGGATTGACTCGCCGTTTGAACCGTTGGAAAGCTAACTCAATTATATACAATACTTATAATTTTAAGGATTTTTAAATTTCTCAAAAATCCATGATGATTTTTCAACGTTGATACTTATCCACGACACTTCCAGAAAAATATCTAATTTTATTTTTATTAACAATTTTGGTGTTCCATTCTTATTTAAATTGTCCACGACCATAAATACATCGCCGATACATCCAAGAAAATTCATAATCTCATATTTAGTCCAGACTCATATTCACTAATTCTCATTGAATAATTTATCGAAGAATACAACGGTGGCCACCGTCACATTCTTACTAATAATTATTGGACGTTATTAGAAATACTACCCGTCATATTACTCTCGTTTACTCAATATTACATCCATAACCAAAAATAAATATTCATATTACCAGTATTCCAACAAGGTCACGATAAATTATTATTCTAAAATTCAGGATGTTACATACTACACCCCTTAAAAATAAGTTTCGTCCCCGAAACTTGCCATTCTGTCACAAACAAGTGCCCAAACCAGAAAATCCAAAATCATAAACAGTAAGAAATCAGCGTCACAATCGAATCACCAAAACAATATACTTACTGGTCCGTGAAGTTGATGATCTCCCGTGATGCTAGCAATTGACTCCACGTCAAAGCCTCAATACTCTTACAATCACAATTTCACAACTCTCAACAAAATACATCGTTCTACTCAATTAGGGAATAATCCATACATGTGAAAGCCTGCCTGCCTGATTGCACAATCAAGTCCCAATAATGATAAAACCAATAATACACGATACATCTGTGAAACAACTGCCCAAAATAATGACAACAGATTCCGAAACATCGACACAGCGTCCGAACGCTCATACGATCAATAACAATGATCAACCAATAAATTAACCAAGAATATCATGAACATGATAAACTCTTATACGACCAAACAAAGGTCAAAACACATCTGAGAATATCATCAATATGATAAACTCCAATACTACCAACGAAGGATCAATAATAATTGAGAATACTATCACATGGTAAGCTCCAACACGATCACCAAAGAACCATAGGGACAGATATATGAGAGAATAAAATTCTCAAAACGTTATACAAATCACACACAGTGGATCTCAAAGAAACACAACCAACTGTTGAACATACCTCTCGGGCGTATAAACAACTAGTCGCAAACCGACGAACATATGTAACCATACATAGAGTGGGAATGACCAATTAGTATTGCTCAAAATTCAAAAATCACAATAGAAAAATCACGCTACCACTACATCAATAGAGCCACATAGCACATATGCTCCAGTTTCACAAAACCTAGAGTTCCAAAACCATATTCTGCACTGAATCTACAACATGCGACATATTTTCCTTATCTGATCAACTAACCGATCATCCCTGGATAACCGCAAACTACCATGCTGAAGTTCGAATATCCTTTCATTGTACCATTAATGTGTTATCCAGTTTGTGAGTCTCGCTCAGAACTTCACCATGATATGCATTATGTACTACGTTTGTACGTGTACCAATCATGTTTTCAAAACATCTTTGAAATCATACAATATTGTCAATAAAAATCCATTTCTGAAAGTTCTTTCAAGATTTTCAAAACTCAAAACATAAATTTTCGCAAGACCACGAAATCAATTTTCGAAAAGTTAAACCGGCTCGCTTGTTTCAAGTTCCCGATGACAATTCTTTTCGAATACACATGATTGAATAACATGAAATTATGCAAATAATTGACCACATCCATACTCCTTTATACGAATTCGGCCCGTCATAAATTCTACTGATATTCGGTCGTAAAACCACACGATAGAATCCAAAATCTTATTGTATAGACTTTGTTAAAATCACCCTTTCCACATATTACTCGCTATTTCGACCATTACTCCATTATGCAATACTTCAACTATGCCATAATAAAACATGTCTTAAAGATATATTTTTATTTTAATAACAATACCATTTTCTCAAAATAAATTTTAAGAAAAAAAATCATTTTCACGACAGCGAGCAAAATAGTTTATGCAAAATATATCATGTTTAAAATATCACTTTCAAATTTCCAAAAATAGTATCGGGCATCTTAAAATAAACTAGCATGACTATATGTTCCTCTCAACAATCCACAAGATTCCTCCCAAAATCATAACTCGATTTTCCAAGTTTAACCGACATATTGATTCTCCATAATCTAAGTTTCTCAAGATCATCAATTCTGTCTCAACTATTATATTCTGTTACCTCATACTGCAACGCATAATATTTTCCCAAATCTCAAAGTACATCAACTTATAACTGAAATTAACCTCAATGCAATCCAAAAAATCAAATACTACTAAGGAAAAGTAGCGCACGCTAATAAAAGTCAGTATATATATGATTGCAGATGTGAATTATGTTCATTCCGCCATTTCCGTCCTTTATTTCGAGAGAGAAAGTTTTTAGAGAGAATTTTGAGGTTCCAAACACTAAGAGATGTTAATCTTGAAGTTAGTGATGATTCTTAGAATGAAGTTGATTGTTCTCCTTCATGGTTTGTCTAAACAAGGTAATAGTTCTTCACCTTTGGATTTCATTTTGGATTGTATATGATGTCCTCGAGTTGATAATCGTCATGTATATGAGTTAACAAGTATGATTATGAGTTTGGTTACCGAGTTATGTTGATGTTATTGTTGAGATACGGGTATTAACATGATCCGAATGGTTTTGAATTGTGTTGTTTATATTCAAAGAGATTTGTCGACTAATGTCTTCCTTCAATTTGGGTCTTTGATGTTGTTGTTTATTTCTTCATATGATGGTGATCATGGCGATGATTGCGAATTCTTGGTATTCATATGTTGATATTGAGGAAGAAGATGATCTATGAATGTATGACTTGAATTATAAGTTGGATGATTATTTATATGTTAAAGGATATCGGATTTTGTTGTTTTGGTAGATATGAACATGGTTTCGCAATCACTTAGTGTTCTTGATAATCGCCATATGTTGATCGGTATCTGAAAAACATGTAACTATACAGCATTAGCGCACGCTAAGCTTACTGGCTAGCGCACGCTAACGGGAACGACTTAGCGTACGCTACGTTAAGTGATTAACGTGCGCTAAGTAGGCAGACAGTGCAGTACATCGTATTGTGGTTGTGAATTCGTGCTGGTTCGAGTTGGATTGTACAGACTATGTTTTACCAAGATATTGCAGAATAGTTGAGTTTGTTGATTGTTTTTTTTATTATTGATTGTTATCGGATCGTTGCTATTTGATAACTTCAATAGGTTTAGATTATTGATCAGTGATTATAACCGTATGTTGCGGTCGTGTTCGAGCATATTCGTGACTTGCAGTGGTCAGGTCCGAGGAGCTCGTAGACGAAGGCAATGTGACTAGTAGCGGTTTCATCATCATCGTATCGGTATCGAGGCAAGTTATTACTTGCTCAGTTATAGTGTTTAATGAATGGTTTCAGTTTCATTTCGTTTATAATGCATATAGCGATGTTATTTCCCAATTCTGGGAGTTAAATCAAGATGTATATAATTTACTTTGGTTATTGGTATACTTGGGTATCGAGGATACATCGTGATAAAGACGAGGATATGAGTATCTGTAGTCCATGGTACGTTTGGATCACCGAGCACTACTGATAATCGTCGGTGATAGTTTGACATCGAAATTTCCCCCGAAGGACTCGGGGCAAGTATCTTATATCGATTCAGTTAGTGTTAGTGATTTGATCATGCATATTGTCATTCATGTTATCGAACATGAGGTCGTCTTAGTTGATTTGTCATATTGTCTTTCATGTTCTATTAATCATGTTGATGAACATATTGAGTTGCATATGTATATGCATAATTGTATTGTTTATGTTGTGTTGATCCTGTGAGGTCATGTGATCTATGATGAGGGCGCTGGATCGAATGTCCACCATGCGTTGGTTCGACGGGATCATCATGGGGATCTATGCTCAGGGTTCTGGATCGTTGGACCGGTTTTCCACCATGCGTTGGTTCGACGGGATCATCATGGGGATCTATACTGAGGGCGCTAGATCGTTGGACTAACAGTATTGTGTTTATGGAATCATGTGGATTCGCATCGTTGGTTTTACATGTGTTGTTGTGCATATGGATATTGTTGGTTATCCACCTTATGATGATCTTCTAGGATCATCTTGGGATCTATGCTGAGGGCGCTGGATCATGGATTTCCATTGAGTATACATGGTTGTTATTGTTTTTGAACATATTGATGTGGTCATGTGAGTATGCATTTGTAGGTCTTGTGTTAGGACCGCTCTGTGTGTTGTATTGTTCTGATCTCGGATTAGACTGACATAATTGTCGTGGTATTTCGTATCTTGAGGTACGTTACGTATTTTCATTTGGTATTTGTCTTTTGATGATGCTATCCGATGGATCGTATTGGTCAGAACTGGCATTTTTCCGTATCGTGAGTTGGTGATGATAGTTTGAGAATCATGAGTATTGTTTGAGGTACAATACAGATATTATGTTCGAGTTTATTGGTTAATCGAGTACGAGATGTGAAATGTGATAATGGTTATTCTGATGAGAATTACTTGAGTAAGTAAAGTTATGGCGGTAAGATTACATTGGTCGTATTCTTACTTAGTTTTTCCATTGGTATGTAATTATTGATGCGATGTGACGGTTATCATTGTAGGATATTATGGCTGACCCCGTCGTGGGATTTCTTTTTAGGTTCTTGGAGTATCGAGCTTGTAGCGGTCGTGAAGAGATGAGCTTCCCGGAGGATACTGGCTAGGACATGTTTTGTGCATTGCGTTTCTTGATTGGTTCTTGTATTCCGCTGCTAGAGTATCTTTATGGTTGGTCTTTTTCCGCTGCGTGAGTATTTTGAAATGCTCTTTTGGTATTTGGTAACTGAGGATACTTTGGAAATCGTTTTCTAAACTATTGAGTGTCGACTGTTTGGCCTTGCAATTTCAAATGAGTTTTTACGACGGTTTTTGATAAATGGATTTTATAAGTCTTTGTGAACTTTTAAAGATAGTACCGTCGTTAGCCTCTTGGGTGTTTGTAAATGTTTGCGAAAATTTCCTTCATCCTTGTGGGTTCCATCTCGGGGCCCATGGCGCTGTAATATTCCCGGTTAAATGTGGGGGTGTTACAGAATATGGTATCGGAGCTTAGGTTGAGAAAACCTAGGCATTTGCGTCGAGTTGGGTCGTGTTTTGTCGCGTCATTTGAGTTGTCGATTGACTAATACTAGAGCCGTGAGTTATTGTATTCACTCGGGCTTGTACGTTATGTGATTTACCAGTGTGGTACTGAGGTTGTTGTTAACTTTTCCAAATGGTGTTAACGAGATTCTCTGGAATGAGATGTATTATGTTCTACAGTTAAACTGATTTTGCAAAATGTGTGTTTTTAAAATATCTATGTCGAATATTTTCTAGAGTCGAGACATGTGCCAGTATCAGGGGAATCATCGGCTTCACAATCTGTAAGTATTTGGATTTTTGAATTTCATTCAGATTTATTGCCGTTCTAAGTTGATATGCTTTGAGATTCAGCAGAATATTAGTCGTTACAGTATAAGGTGACATACTTGGGACAGGATCGATAATCTTGAGAAGTTAGGATTTTGCAAATCACTATGTCGGTTAAGTTTTGGAACGGAGTTGTGCATTTGGGAGAAATGTTGTGGATCGATGAGGAGAACATGTAGTCATGTTAGTTCATTTTGAGTTATATGAACGGTTTTCGAGCATTTGAAAATGGTACTTTTCAAAACGAATGTTTTACAGATGTTTTACGGAAAATGATTTTCGGCTGAGACCCAATAAATTTTTAAATACTTTTATGATTCAGGACTTGAGGTCCAAAAAGGGGTTTTCCTACTTCTTAAAACTTCTTGTAATGCGGAACGAGATTCGGGCTGAGACCCTAATGCTTCAAAAGACTTTTCTGTTTTCAAAAAAAAAAAAAAACTCCCGAGATTTGTAAAACTCTTTATCAATCGTTTATCTATTTCGTTTCTGCCTTTTGATGTTTTGGTTTACTTGTTCAAATGAAACTTCTCGAGAAGTCTTTCGCTGTGTTGATTTGTTTCAATGTTTTGTCATAACATAGTTGGGGTGATCCAAGATGGGTTAATAGTTGATGTTGTGAGTCATATGTGGAAAGAGGAGTTTCTATCAGAGTCTAAATATGGAGATTTTGGACTCTATCGTATGGTTTTCCGATGGAATGTCAGTGGAATTGGTGACTAGCCGAATGGGTATACATGAGTATATATGTAGTCGAGCATTTGCATAGTTTTCATTTTAAAACTTGAAATCGTGAAGGAAATCAAGTATCGAATACTTGGCATTAACGATCCAGTTTAATTTTTTCGAAAATTGATTCCATGGTCTTACGAAAATTTATGTTTTGAGTTTTGAAATTCGTGAAAGAACTTTCGAAAATCTATCTTCTTGACGAGACTATATGATTTCAAACTGGTTTCAAAAATGTGATTGATATACATACGCATTTAGTGCATAGTGCATATCATGGTGAAGTTATGAGTGTGACTCACGAACTTGATAAGACCTCAATATGGAACGATGAATAGAGATTCGAACCTTAGTATGGCAGTTTGGTTATCCAGGGATAATCAGTTGATTGATCAGATAAGAGAAATATACTGCGTTTTGTAGATTCATGTACATGATATAATTTTGGAACTTTGGATTTTGTGAAACCGGGACATATGTGCTATGTGATTGCATTGGTATGGTAGTAGCATGATTTTATCATAGTGATTTTTAAATGATTCCCTTGTAAGTGTGGATTTGGGGATGGTGACCCCAGGATGGTTGTTTTGGGTAATGATTGGTCGTTCCCAGTCCATGTATGATTGGGTATGTTCGTCAGTTTATGACTGGTTGTTCGTATGTCGAAGGGTATGTTCGATAGTCGGTTGTGTTTATTGAGATCCACTGTGTGTGATTTATGTAAAGTTTTGGGAACGTTATTCGTCTGTATATCTGTCTCTGTAGTTCTCGTGTTGGAGCTTACCGTGTGAAGGTATTCTCGATTATTGTTGCTCCTTCGTTGATAATATTGGAGTTTATCATGTTGATGATATTCTCGATTGTGTTTTAACCTCTGGTTGGTCAAATGAAGTTTATCATGTTGATGATATTTTCGGTTAAGTTGTTGGATGATCATTGTTAATGATCGTATGAGCACTCAGACCTTGTTTCGATGTTTCGAGATTTGTTATCACTGTGTTGGGCAGTTGTTTCACAGATGTATCGTGCATTATTGGTTTTTAACAGATTGGGACTTGATTGTGCGATCAGGCACACAGGATTTGACACGGATAGATTATTTTCATCCGAAGATATATTTGGTTGAGAGTCATGGAATTGTGATTATAAGCATATTGAGGCTTTACAGTGAAGTAACTTGCTAGTATATCAGGAGATCGTCGACTTTGTGCATTTATAAGTATGCTATTTTGGTTATTCGATAATGATGATGATTGATCGTTGTCGTGATGGTTTCGGAATATTTTGGTTGAACGGTTTGTTTGTTTCCTATGACGGATTGCAAGTTTCGAGAACGAAACTTATTTTAAGTGGTGTAGTATGTAATATCCGAAATTTCATCTACCGTTGTCTAATATCAATTTATCCGAGTTATGTTGTACAACGTAAAATCTATACAATATGGATAAAATAAACGAAGGACTGAGAATGACAGTATTGGTATAATTGTCGTATTTGGTCGAAAATTACATTTGAGGATAATGTGTATCATATGGGAATATTATTGAAAGAAGTATATGTATTCGGTATGCAGTATGTTCTATTTTGTATGTTGAGACGTTGGACAAGAATAGCTGAAAATGGCCAAGTATAGCCTAACTAGCGCACGCTAATACTCATTCATAGCACATGCTAACGTGCATGTGTAGCGCACGCTAAAGGCAAAATCATAGCGCACGCTAGTGCAAAATAGATCAAAAGGAATCTACGTGTGGACCAGGCCACTTTCGGCGCACGTTCTGATAAGTCAACGGATGTTTGTAATATAGTACTAGCGCACGCTAAACCCTAAAGGTTAGCGCACGCTAACTGTAGATCGGTCGAAGGAATCTTATCCTTGTCAGATGCTTTCGGCGGGTGGGACATAGGCATCTTCGAGGTAGGTGCAGATTGTTAGGTAAACGACGATTAGTGCGCGCTAAGGTCAAGGAATAGCGCACGCTACTGAGCATTTCACTGTAGCAAGTCAACGCCTATTTACATAGACTATTGCATGGGCATTACGTACGTAAATCAGTGTACGAAGCAAAATAGTCGCCTCTGGACCACGATAGTGCATGCTACTAAGGAAAAGTAGCGCACGCTAATAAAAGACAGTATATATATGATTGCAGATGTGAATTATGTTCATTCGGCCATTTCCTTCCTTTATTTCGAGAGAGAAAGTTTTTAGAGAGAATTTTGAGGTTCCAAACACTGAGAGATGTTAAGCTTGAAGTTATTGATGATTCTTAGAATGAAGTTGATTGTTCTCCTTCATGGTTCGTCTATACAAGGTAATAGTTCTTCACCTTTAGATTTCATTTTGGATTGTATATAATGTCCTCGAGTTGATAATCGTCATGTATATGAGTTAACAAGTATGATTATGAGTTTGGTTACCGAGTTATGTTGATCTTATTATTGAGATACGGGTATTTACATGATCCGAATGGTTTCAACTTGTGTTGTTTATCTTCAAAGAGATTTTTCGACTAATGTCTTCCTTCAATTCGGGTCTTTGATGTTGTTGTTGTTGTTGATTTCTTCATATGATGGTGATCATGGCGATGATTGCGAATTCTTGGTATTCATATGTTGATATTGAGAAACAAAATGATCTATGAATGTATGACTTGAATTATAAGTCGGATGAATATTTATATGTTAAAGGATATCGGATTTCGTTGTTTTGGTAGCTATGAACATGGTTTCGAAATCACTTAGTGTTCTTGATGATCCCCATATGTTGATCGGTGTCTGAAAAACATGCAACTGTACATCATTAGCGCACGCTAAGCTTACTGGCTAGTGCACGCTAACGGGAGCGACTTAGCGCACGCTACGTTAAGTGATTAACGTGTGCTAAGTAGGCACACAGTGCAGTACATCGTATTGTGGTTCGAGTTGGATTGTACAGACTATGTTTTACCAAGATATTACAGAATAGTTGAGTTTGTTGATTGTTTTTTTCGACTATTGATTGTTATCGGATCGTTGCTATTTTATAACTTCAATAGTTTGAGATTATTGATCGGCGATTATAACCGTATGTTGCGGTCGTGTTCGAGCATATTCGTGAATTGCATTGGTCAGGGCTGAGGAGATTGTAGATGAAGGCAATGTGACTGGTAGCGGCTTCATCATCGTCGTATCGGTATCGAGGCAAGTTATTACTTGCTCAGTTATAATGTTTAATGAATGGTTTCAGTTTCATTTCGTTTATAATGCATACAGCGATGATTATTATTGTAAACCCTGGAGATTTAGATATTATGTTATTTTCTGATTATGGGAGTTAAATCATGATGTATATAATTTACTTTGGTTGTTGGTATAATTGGGTATCGAGGATACATCGTGATAAAGACGAGGATATGAGTATCTGTAGTCCATGGTACATTTGGATCACCGAGCACTGCTGATAATCCTCGGTGATGGTTTGACATCGAGATTTCCCCCGAAGGACTTGGGGCAAGTATCTTATATCAATTCAGTTAGTGTTAGTGATTTGATCATGCATATTGTCATTCATGTTGTCGAACATGAGGTCGTCTTAGTTGATTTGTCATATTGTCTTTCATCTTCTATTGTTCATGTTGATGAACATATTGAGTTGCATATGTGTATGCATAATTGTATTGTTTATGTTGTGTTGATCCTGTGAGATCATGTGATCTATGCTGAAGGCACTGGATCGAATGTCCATCATGCGTTGGTTCGACGGGATCATCATGGGGATCTATGCTGAGGGCGCTGGATCGTTGTACAGGTTTTCCACCATGCGTTGGTTCGAGGGGATCATCATGGGGATCTATGATGAGGGGGCTGGATCGTTGGATTACCAGTATGTGTTGATGGAATCATGTGGATTCGCATCGTTGGTTTTACATGTGTTGTTGTGCATATGTATATTGTTGGTTATCCACCTTATGTTGATCTTCTAGGATCATCTTGGGATCTATGCTGAGGGCGTGGATCATGGATTTCCATTGAGTATACATGGATGTTATTGTTTTTGAGCATATTGACGTGGTCATATGAGTATGCATTTGTAGGTCTTGTGTTAGGACCGCTCTGTGTGTTGTATTG
The DNA here is from genome assembly GCA_033398695.1 of Orobanche coerulescens. Lineage (NCBI taxonomy): Eukaryota > Viridiplantae > Streptophyta > Magnoliopsida > Lamiales > Orobanchaceae > Orobanche > Orobanche coerulescens. Next base: position 133,189,532 of record CM065818.1, read on the forward strand.
TTTTGATCTCGGATTAAACCGACATGATTGTTGTGGTATTTCGTATCTTGAGGTATGTTACGTATTTTCATTTGGTATTTGTCTTTTGATGGACAATCGGTTATCGTCTTGGGATTTGATGATGCTATCCGATGGATCGTATTGGTCAGAACTGGCATTTTTCCGTATCGTGAGTTGGTTATGATAGTTTGAGAATCATGAGTATTGTTTGAGGTACAATACAGATATTATGTTCGAGTTTATTAGTTAATCGAGTACGATATGTGAAATGTGATAATGGTTATTCTGATGAGAATTACTTGAGTAAGTAAAGTTATGGCGGTAAGATTACATTGGTCGTATTCTTACTTAGTATTTCCATTGGTATGTAATTATTGATGTGATGTGACGGTTATCATTGTTGTATATTATGGCTGACCCCGTCGTGGGATTTCTTTTTAGGTTCTTGGAGTATCGAGCTTGTAGCGGTCGTGAAGAGATGAGCTTCCCGGAGGATACTGTCTAGGACATGTTTTGTGCATTGAGTTTCTTGATTGGTTCTTGTATTCTGCTGCTAAAGTATCTTTATGGTTGGTCTTTTTCCGCTGCGTGAGTATTTTGAAATGCTCTTTTAGTATCTGGTAACTGAGGTTACTTTGGAAATCATTTTCTAAACTATTGAGTGTCGACTGTTTGGCCTTGCAATTTCAAATGAGTTTTTATGACGGTTTTTGATAAATGGATTTTATAAGTCTTTGTGAGTTTTTAAAGATAGTACCGTCGTTAGCCTCTTGGGTGTATGTAAATATTTGCAAAAATTTCCTTCAGCCTTGTGGGTTCCATCTCGGGGCCCATGGCGCTGTAATATTCCCGGTTAAATGTGGGGGTGTTACAGTATCCTCTGGGAAGCTCATCTCTTCACGACCGCTACAAGCTTGATATCCCAAGAACCTAAAAGAAAGCACACGATGGGGTCAGCCATAATACTCAAAAATGATAACGGTCACATCAAATCATAATTACATACAAATGAGATACTAAGTAAGAATACTACCGATGTAGTCTTACCACCATGACTTTACCAAAATTCACAATTTATATCCTTAACAACATATTAAGCTCATAACTAAACACCTGTACTGTATCTTAACAATACCCAAGGTTCTCAAAACATCATCATAACTCACTATTATGAAATCTACTAACTCTGTCCAACCCAATCCATCGGGTGACATCATCACATCTCAACATGATAATCGATTGTCCATCAAAATACAATTACCAAAGGAAAGACAGAACATACCTCAAGATACACAATACCACGACAATCATGTCGACTAATCCGAGATCAGATCTATACATCATACGAACATGGTCCTAACACAAGACCTACAAATGCTTACTCATATGACAACGTCAATATGCTCACAATAATTGTAACACCCCAACTAGGCGGATATTACAGTGCCGTGGACCCCCGACTGGGACCCACCAGGCGAATGAAAATGAATGAATTACACAGGTAAATGTAGTACCGAACCACATTACAACATCAATTACTCCGATGAGGAGTTTTATACAACACACACCTGTGATGATACTGAATACAAGTATATTTTATATGGAGATAAAATATACAACAATGAGTGAAATGAATATTCAAACGGAATGTCTGCAGCGGAATAAATAAAAGAAACATAAGTGACTGAATAGACTGGGGCCCCCTACTAGTATCACTGGGACTCCTCGCCGTCAACGTGCTCTCCCCGTGCCTTAGCCTTGCCATGACCTGAAAAACAGCATCCCCCAACGGGGTTAGTTACACAGAACAATAATCCTCAAGTGTTGAAAATACACAATCATGATATATCTGAAATTATGAATTATCCTGTCGAAACATACGCAATCAAACATGCTATATGAATCGACTATCAGTACGGCTCAAAGGAATGGCGCCACACTACGTCCGGGATGGAAATGTGTCCGTGCACAAGCCACCAACGAGTATCGATCGAATACACGTGTGGTCTTGTACCTAATCAGTCTCACGAAGCCATCAACTCGTGTGCACAGTCCAATGTGAGGCCACCAACCAACACACGACTATAATGTGCCCGACATGAAAATCCTACACATACCAACCGGCACGCCAGTATGACCCGGAATGCCACAATATGACAAAAGTGACAACGAAAATGAATAATGACTCACCAAGATTAAATGATGGTTAAATGAATGATAGCTCAATGAAATGATCGGAACCGTCGTTCCTTATGACTGAGGTGATTAATTGACAATGACAAGTTTTGATACGATTAATACAATGATGAATGAGTTACGATTATGAATGAACAACAACAAAAGGAATGAATATCCTTTTAACCGAGTAAGAATTAACTTACGCAATACCGATGAAGAATGTCCTTCCACGAACAACGTCCTAAATGAAATGTCGGTCGCTCGAACAACATTGAACAACAATAATTACCAACAACCGATCAATACACGAATCAAATACGATCATAACCGATCCAAACGTCGATACAACAATATCCGAACTCTTAGATGAACTCTCACGAAAACATTGAGATACCCGTTGGTTAAAACCAAACCCGAATTATCGAACCAACTCCAACAGGATTGATTCAAACCAACAAAACATTATCAATGACATCAATAATCTCATAGAAATCCACAATTCAAGTTTATAATAACGACAATCGGAAATCCCCAAAATAACCGAAGTCAACCCCAAGGGTTCTTGAAATAATTCCGAAAATAACCAATAAATCCGTAAGAATATACTTATCCAAGGTAGATAATCCATATCTAACATATTCCAATGATAATCCAAGCTTACACGAAGAAATCGGAAGGAAAACCCAAAATCCGAAATTCTAGATCTAAGAGATTAATACCTTCGATTCGATGCGATGAAGATGATGAAATGATGATTAATCCGAAAGATGAGCTTGAAGACGATGATTGATGATTACACCTCGAAGAATCCTCTCCGAATCGCTCGAAATCGCCCAAAAATACCGAAGGAGTGAAATGAGATGAATAAATGACGAACTCTGACTAAACTGTCCAATTTATAGTCAGTCCAGGCTAGCGTGCGCTAGCCCTTGTGCGTAGCGTGCGCTAACGAGTAATTTGGGTAGTCCAGTACCCACTGTCCGAACACGGTAGCGCGCGCTACGTACCTTCTTGTAGCGTGCGCTACGTCCATACTACTAGCGTGCGCTAAGACCCATTATTAGCGTGCGCTAACGAAATGTTGATGCCCAGCACTGGAGTCCAGAAAGCTTCCTGACCTCTGATCTGACCCCGATAGCGTGCGCTACAACCATTGTTTAGCGTGCGCTAATATATCGGTTGCGTACGCTAACAACAACACATAGCGTGGGCTATGAATTAATCCAGTGCAGTCCAGTAGCCACTGGACTCAACCTGATCCGTCCTTAGCGCGCGCTACACCTCATATTAGCGTGCGCTACTTCAACCTACTAGCGCGCGCTACTTACCATTCGTAGCGTGCGCTACTTATAACTCACCTGCAGTCCAGTACCTTCTGGACTGCAGCCAGGGTAACCTTGGCGTGCGCTAAAGCTGAGTGGTAGCGTGCGCTACCTATACCCAATTACCGTACGCTAAAAGGAGTATGTAGCGTGCGCTACTCCTCACGCACAGCTCGCAACGAAAATGACAATGATGATAAACACGGCACGAAACTCCAATCAGATTAGTGATGAATGACGATTGATACACGATACAATTACTCTGAATGATGAATACCATGACTGAATATGAGTGACAAATGATCAATAATGAATGAAATTACTGAGTATCAATTACTGAATGATAAATACTGAATGATAATTACTGAATTACAACTGGGTATTACATACACCCCCCCTTAAAAGAGTTTCGTCCCCGAAACTAAGGGTCAAACAACTCGGGATAACTCTCCCGCATACTATCCTCGGTTTCCCAAGTAGCCTCTTCGACTCCGTGTCTAGACCACTGAATTTTAACCAAAGGAATCATCTTATTCCTCAACTGTTTGATTCACCGCTCTAAAACTCGTATAGGACGTTCCTCATATGAATGATCGTCGGCGATCTCAATTTCGTCGAACTGAAGTATGTGACTCGGGTCGGCAACATACTTCCGCAACTGAGAGACGTGAAATACATTATGAATTCGGCTCAACGCCGGAGGTAAAGCCAATCGATAAGCTAACTCGCCTACTCGATCCAAAATCTCGAACGGTCCAATGAATCTCGGACTCAACTTCCCCCTCTTCCCAAAACGGAAGATGCCACGACTCGGGGATACCTTGACCAACACGTGGTCACCTGCCTCGAACTCTAATGGTCGACGACGATTATCCGCATATGATTTCGCCGACTGCGAAGTCCAACAAACGACTCCTGATCAAAGCTACCTTCTCACGGGCGGCTATAAGCATATCGGGCTCGGTGCCGATTGATTCTGATAAGTCATCCCAACACAACGGAGATCGACAACGACGACCATACAAGGCCTCGTAAGGTGCCATCTTAATCGAAGCATGCCAACTATTATTATACGTGAACTCGATCAATGGTAGTTGGGCTTCCCAATCGTCTTTCCAATTGAGGACGCATGCCCTCAACATGTCCTCTAAGATCTGAATAGTCCTCTCTGATTGTCCGTCGGACTGAGGATGAAAAGCGGTACTGAGATTAAGCTGAGTTCCCATAGCACCATGAACTGATTTCCAAAAATGCGACACAAACCGTCCGTCACGATCGGAAACGATACTTTTAGGAGTACCGTGCAGTCTGACTATCTCTTTGATGAACACTTGAGCAAGTCTCTCGGGACCCCACGTCTCCTTGATCTCAAGGAAATGAGCTGATTTAGTTAAGCGGTCCACGATCACCCAGATCGTATTCATGCCACGACGACTCGTCGGCAAACTCGTGATGAAATCCATAGAAATGTCTTCCCACTTCCACTCGGGAATAGGAAGGGGTTTCAGCATACCCGCCGGTCGCTGATGTTCAATCTTAACTTGTTGACAGGTTAAGCATCTCGAAACAAATTCTGCGACTTCTCGCTTCATATTACTCCACCAGTAATTTTGTTTCAAGTCCTTGTACATCTTGCTAGACCCCGGATGCACAGAATAAGGGGTAGCATGAGCTTCTCTCAAAATAGAGTTTTTCAACTCGTCATTCGCCGGTACGCACAACCGATTCTTAAACCTCAAAAGTCCATCCTCGTGGACCACAAATCCAGGGGCTTTCCCCTGAACCACATCCTCACGGATGCGTAACAATGATGGGTCCGAACCCTGATTCTCTCGGATTTCCTCCTCGAGTGACGATGAAATCTCTAACATACAAAGCTGCCCCTGAACTTGCTGAAGCCAGACCTCGATCTCAGTTCTAAGGAATTCCCCGTGAAGCTCCTTCCGAATCAAGTTAAACGGGCAAGCATATGCTCCTGAACGGACTTACGACTCAAGGCGTCGGCGACAACGTTCGCCTTGCCCGGGTGGTAGAGGATCTCGATATCATAATCCTTGATTAATTCCAACCACCGTCTCTGACGCATATTTAACTCCTTCTGAGTAAATATATACTTTAAGCTCTTATGATCGGTGAATATCTGACAGGTAACGCCATAAAGATAATGAAGCCAATTTTTCAAAGCGAACACCACGGCTGCTAGCTCCAGGTCGTGGGTCGGATAATTAACCTCGTAAGGTCTCAATTGCCATGAAGCATAGGCAATAACCTTCCCGTTCTGCATGAGTACACATCCGAGACCCTGTCCGGACGCATCACTATAGACCACAAATCCTTCCGTCCCCTGCGGCAAGGAAAGTGCAGGTGCTGACATTAACCGGATCTTGAGTTCTTCAAAACTCCGTTGACACGCGTCGGACCACGTGTATTTCTTATCCTTCCGCAAAAGGTTCGTTAAGGGTTGAGCGATTCTAGAAAATCCTTCCACAAACCGCCGATAATAACCCGCTAATCCGAGAAAACTTCGGATTTCCTTAACGTTCTTCGGAGGTAGCCAATCCCGAATAGCCTCCGTCTTCTGAGGATCGACACGAACTCCGTCTGATGAAATTACATGACCGAGAAAAGTCACTTCGGACATCCAGAACTCACATTTGGAAAACTTCCCATAAAGTTGTTCTCGTCTCAACACGTCGAGCACTTGATGAAGGTGAAACTCGTGTTCCTCCCGGTCACGAGAATAAATCAAAATGTCATCGATGAAGACAACAACAAACCGATCCAAAAAGTCGATGAAGACCCGATTCATTAACTCCATGAATACCGCAGGTGCATTAGTCAATCCGAACGGCATAACCACAAACTCATAATGACCATAGTGTGTTCGAAACGCCATCCTCGCGATATCCGACTCTCGAATCCGCAACTGATGATATCCAGATCTTAAGTCGATCTTGGAAAATACTGAAGCTCCCTGAAGTTGATCTAAGAGATCATCAATACGGGGTAAGGGATACTTATTCTTGATCGTCACCCTGTTCAACTCCCGATAATCAATACATAAGCGGAATGAACCATCCTTCTTCTTGACAAACAACACTGGTGCTCCCCACGGGGACGCACTCGGTCGGATATAACCTTTCTCGAACAACTCCTCAAGTTGGTTCTTTAATTCCTGCATTTCGGTCGGGGCCATCCGGTACGGTGCCTTCGATATCGGGGACGTACCAGGCTCCAACTCAATCGTGAATTCCACATCCCTCTGTGGAGGCAAACCAGGTAACTCGTCTGGAAAAACATCGGCATATTCCCTCACCACCGGAATATCCGTTAACATTACTGATGATTTTTCGGTTTTGGTCATATAGCACCAATAACCGACACATCCCTGATTGAGTAACTTTACTGCTTTCATCAAATTAATGACTTTACCAGAACAGCCGGGATTACCTCCCTGAAACACATATTCGACTCCATCGTCTGAAATGATAGTGACCAAACGCTTTCGGACACTAATGATGGCATCATGACGATCCATCCAATCAATACCCAAGATGACGTCGTCCCTCGGCAAATCTACTACGATTAGGTCCGCTGGCCATACACGACCATGAAATTGAATCGGACAATTCTGAATCTCACGGTTACCGATAATTCGTCTACCATCAGGTAGGCCAATGACATAAGGCTCACAACTAGTAGCACTACCCAGACGTAGTCTACTCAAACATAACTTGGAAATGAATGAATGAGATGCACCAGTATCAAAAAGGGTACACATAGGTTGAGATAGAATATCGAGTGTACCTGAGATCATTCGGGCCTCGGGATCATCGGTCTTCTTCATCTCATAAATTCGGGGCTTGCCGGCCCCCGAACCGGACGCTCCCGTCTGATAGCTCTTGGCTCCGCCTTTAGCTCCTGTCGTCTTGAACGACGCTGACTGAGTTGCCTGATTCTGCACCGCTGAATGACCTGGGGCTTGAGATGACGCCGGAGTGGGTTTAGAGTCCCTACGGCAAAAACGGGCCCTATGCCCAGCAATCCTGATTGTGGCACGTGATGATCGCCGGACATTTGGTGCTGAAATGACCCTGTTCCTCACAGTTGAAACAGTGATGGCCGAATCGCCGCTCGCGACTGAGATACCGCGGGTTTAGACGCCGTGGGAGGTCGCTCAGAAAAAGTAGAGCCCGCACGTTGTTTCTTGAAAGTGGCCTGACTCCCGTCAGATTGATTACGGTTCTTGGACTTCTTGCTAGCAGACGAAGGTTGCTGCTTAGCAATTTCCTTAGCCGTAAGCTCGTAAGTGAGAGCTTTCTCAATGAACTCGGCAGTGGTACGCTTATGATTAAGCAATCAAGTCTCATACGGGGTTTCACCTCTTTGAAATACTTGATCTTGTCCGCTTCGAGTGAATGATAGATGAGGCGAACGGAAGAAGTTCTAAATTTTTCGGCGATGGCGAGAACATCATCATCCGCCGAAAGGTCGGGAGTGAGTAATTCCGACAACTTGGCCTCCCTGAGTGGGGCCGGATAGTACCTCTCCATCATGAGAGTCTTGAACTGATCCCAAGTACATGATCCGTCTGTGGGCTTCAACGATAACCACCATGAATGAGCGCTCTTACCGAGATAGTAAGCCGCAACTGAAACTTTATGCCCTTCAGGGCAATCCACCATAGCAAATAACTTCTCAAAATGCTCAAGCCAATGAACAATATCCGCCGGCTCAGATGAGCCCTCAAAGGTAGGTGGTCGCTGGCGAGAGATATCGCTAATGATATTGCTTACACCCCTCTCTTGCCTCTGAGGTGGCGGCGGAGGAGCCTGCTGATTTTGATTGACGGAGTTATGCATCGCCTCCATAAACTGAGCCATCTGGGTCATTTGGGCCATCATGCCTTGCATAAATGCGAGTGGGTCAACCCGGACACCCTCTGACTGAGCCGTGTCCCGGGTACGACTCCCTGATAGTGAATGATCGCGTCCAGGTGAATGAGTGGCAGCGTCACTGCTCGATGAGTTAGCATTATTCCTGGCATTTGCACGTGTATTCGCACGAGTTCTCGGGATTCGGCCCGCTCCACGGCCTCGTCCTCCACGTCCTCTGCCAGCCCTTTCTATACTGAAGTGGAAAGTCATATGATGATTATATATCTCGCATGAGTATCACATTATGATTATATTATGAAATGATGAAAATGAGCATACGCGCTCAAATACAGCGATTACATGAATGATTAACTGAGGTGACATGATTATCTGATGAAAATATTGAAATGATTATCTTGAATGAGTTAACAAGATTAATGATTCGATCTTCCTGATCAACAACTGAACAATGAAATGAATTGACTGATTAATGAGTTAACCTGACCGTCCCGGTCAAAATGACAATGATGATTGAGGATTGTTAACTAATGAATTATGAATGAATGATTAATGCCAGAAATTATACCATGGCATTAGAAATCTTACAGTTCTTGGTCTGATTGGCTCGGCATTTGCACAGGTCACACGTGACGCGAAAGTCCAATGATACTAGTCCGATGACGATGATTTCAAATGAGACATGACTTGGAGGGTAGTATTCAAAACCACTCTCCGATACCAACTCTGTAACACCCCAACTAGGCGGATATTACAGTGCCGTGGACCCCCGACTGGGACCCACCAGGCGAATGAAAATGAATGAATTACACAGGTAAATGTAGTACCGAACCACATTACAACATCAATTACTCCGATGAGGAGTTTTATACAACATGTAACACCCCCAGATCAAACCGGGAATATTACACGCCGCAGACCCTCTCCGTGAGGATCCACCAGGCTAGACATCAAAACAACACATTACATTACATACCGACGAATCAAAATGATGGGCCAATAGACCGATTTGGTCTTTCGTCACTGACTTACAAATCAAAATACATAAACTCATCCAGACTCATACCCACGCAAGGGTAAAATACTAGCAACAACGAACAATAAGACAGCGGAAAAGACAATACAATGAACTCCGACTAACTGAACCCAAAACGGGCCTTCGTGTGATTAGTATCATTCGTCTTTCATCATCCCTCGTGCCGATCCTGTGTCTTGCTCCCGAAAACCTGCATGTACCTGGACACAATACAGATATCCACCCCCCGATTTCTCGGGGGTTAGCAAAACTCCACTGTTTCGCTAGTGCAAGTATAAAGTGCAAATACGAGCCATACACAACACATTCCGAGAATACAACGAAAGACTTCCCGAGGTATATTTAGTTAAAAATAGTTCAAGTCTTGAAGTAGAAACGAAGTAAGTAAGCACTTTGAAAACGCTTCCAAATCTCGGGAGTTTTGAAAACATCATAATTTAAAAATGTTCTTAATTCCTCGAAAGCCATTTAGTGGTCACAGCCCCAAAGTTCATTTTTCAAAATACAAATCCGTTTAACAAAACACGGGGTCCACGACCCAACCATTCCGGTCACAAAACACAGGGTCCACGACCCGATCATCCACTTCAATTCACTAACAAGGTCACATTACACATAACACATTAATCCTATGCCATTCTAGCCAAGCACCAAGACTCGATATATAATGTCTCTCGACCCCAAGCACAAAGCATTGTGATACTCCGGACAATATCACAATTAACGAAAACATCAACGTCATCCTCAAGATGAAAACCACAACTGGTAACCCGCGGCCGTACCCCTTAGTATCGACCCCTAGACATCCCGTCGGACACTCCGGGTGGGAAACCACTTCCGCGGCCGTACCCCTTAGTATCGACCCCCAGACATCCCGTCGGACACTCCGGGTGGAAGTTCATCCACACACGCACCCAAGTCCACTTCCGTGGCCGTACCCCTTAGTATCGACCCCCAGACATCCCGTCGGACACTCCGGGTGGAAGGAACAACACACACACTCGTTGCAATCTCACAGTTGCAAACCACAAGCCTCGAAGGTCAATCACAGTATATATAGTCGAGGTACCTTACTAGAATGGCCAGTTCATCCAACATATACTCACGACCAAGTAATGATACGATTCACAAAGAAGCACAAGATTTCAACAGCACCGAACGACACAACTAATATCACTCAAACTCACATATTCACCCATAAACACGTGACTCCAAGCACATAATTTGACAAAAGAATTACACTTTACATTTACCAACGACATAATCATACGCAATGACATCACAAGAAAGTAAGGTGATCCTATACTCGACACTAGCACACATATTCAACTAAGCACATTAATTCCCGACACACACGGGTCACCTTTACAAAAAGCATGATGGTAAATATTCCGATTTCTTTGAAAAATGGTTATTAATATTTATTTAGCACATATCGACGATTAACAATCATAATATCCACAAAACACGTAATGTATGGGCAAGATACTTGCCTCGATAATCGATGTCGGACACTCCCACAATCACGGATCAGTCGGGACACCTCGAACACCTACGGTTCTCCGGCGAAGACAACGAATACACCCACGATCGAAAAGTTTGAAGAAAACGACGAACGGAAGGGTTCCGACTCGAATTCTTTGCGAGAAATCTGACCCTAACATCATACCATCAATAAATTAACGAACGAACGAGGAAGAATAATCGTAGAACGCTCGAATCCTCTTTGTGACATTTTATCGGACACCTTCAAGGCGTCGATAAGAAACTCAATAAAACGACAAATCCTCGGCGATTCAACCGAGGAACATCAAGGAATTCGACATAATAATGTTTAACAATCATAAATACATCACTATTCTGAGTTAAAACGAATTAAACGGACAAATCGAGCAAAATCCCCAAAACTAGATTTTAAGAAAACTTGCCTTGATTCGATTGATTGAAGGATGTTACGTGATGATCAATTGATGTTATGAACCTCAAAACTTCATGGATTCATTGTATAACAACATGCCTCCATGATTGAGCAAGTTCCGGCCGCGGAAGGGAAGAAAACGAGTGATAAAATGGGTGAAAACCCGTCCATTACGCCATATTTATAGGCTGCCGACACGGCGCAAAGAACGGCCCAGCGCCGTGTGTCTCGGCCGTGTCTCGGCAGTCGCGATCTGGCCGACCAGCGCAGACACGGCGCACACAGGCTGCTGTGGCCGTGTTGCACAGGCCTGGGCAGGCCCCTCCCGACAGCCCGAAAATTACGTCCGAACGACCCCGAAACCCGAACCTGAATACGAATCGAAGTTACGGTTGTTGTGTCACGATTTATTCATCCCGACAGGCGATCGACTATAAGGCCGAGCCACCAAGTCAACTCCAGTCAAACTATGGCTAGCTCGCCAAGTCGAAGATATCAAACCACCATCAGGTACCTAGCGATCGACTCCCAAGGCGATCGCCCTTTGGCAGCTGGCGATCTACTCTAGTGACCGGCTAAGGGCAATCGGCCTACGCCCTTTTGCTAACAGACAAGATCTTTGACCAAAGCCTGTCACCTACCCCACCTACCGGCATGTGCGCCGAAAGTTGTCAGTAGGGCCGCATGTGACTAACTCAGGACGCGTGTAAGCTCCCCATTGGACCGAGCAGTTGACTGCCAACAACTCCTGCAGGCTTTGAGGGGACAGGCCCATGTGCTAAAAGACGATCGCCCGATTATTATATTGCAGAAAAGGCGATCGCCCGGCGTATCCAAGCCCTATAAATAGAGAACCTCCTCCTACTGGAAAAAGTTTGGAAATCCATCCCATTAACGGTTCAAAATTCATTCTGACTTACGCTCAGAACTCATTCTCTCACATTCCGATACATTCATGGAAATACTGAAGAACATACATATCATCAAGCTCCCGGCTATCTCACCGGAATCCATCTTAGGACTTCTCTCCCTAAATCTCTCGTCCAGAAGACGATCGACAGAAGCAGCAAGTCTCCACTAGACAGATTCCAAGGGATTCATAAGCCCAGGAGCACAAGCATCCAGCTGAATACTCGCCGTGAGAGACGGCCGATCTCTCACCGCCGCGACTGTTCATCTCCTTTGTTACAAGAACTCACAGAGCATCAAATCTGGTTCTTCCGGCAATCTACACGCTCACTAGCTAAGATAACAAGAATCTTTACACTCATTGTATTTGTATTCTTACATTAGTACTTGTATCCCCGAATATTGGTATTAATAATATCTCGCGAGAGCATTCAAGCCCGGGACTAACAACCCCGGAAAATCTTGTGTTATTTATCTTTCTCACGTAAGTGCTCCTGCATTTGTTTGCTATCCCATCCATTCCAGCAATATCTATCTCCGGATAATATTTTGGGTAGCAACAATTGGCGCTAGAGGAAGGGGGGTCTAACACTCAAACTTTTATTTCTACCGTCCCGAAGAACACTCACTGTTCTCGGGGCACATACTTGAAGTGACACTCACTGCACTTCAAAGAAAACCTTCAGAATCATGACATCCGCCGGTACATCGAAGAAAGCTGCTCTCCGAACCAGCGGACACCATCTCCCGGTTCAATCGAACTGACCAACGGCGAGGGGAAAGCGCGGCACGCGAGACTCTCGATCCGCATCGAGAGATGGCCCCAACCTCTCACTCGATCGGTTCCAAACCGAAGAACAGATCGAGGAGGCTATGGCCATCCTGGAGGAGCGACGGAGAGCATGTGCGTCGCCTGCAATAACTCCCTCGATCATCCGCCGCATGGGAAAACGGAAATTGGCGGAGCTCTTGAGCGAGCGATCGTCGAAAGCCCCAATTCGCGAGAAAGGCTCTCGCCGGCCGGACGGATCTATATTCAATCGTTTGGGGCGCGACCCATCCGGCGGCCAAGGGCATTCGATCTCCAACCTTGAAAAAGCGAATCCGAATCCGTCACGTGACTTGGCCTACCCGCCTCACGGCGAGCGAGTCGCCCATCGACTCCGCCCGATCGCCGAGATCGGTACTCGATCGCCTCGGCTCCGCTCCGAACGCCGAGCCGCAAGCAATCGGAGCCACGGCGATGGCCGCCATACAACGCCTTGACTCGGCGAGATGAGAGCACTCTTGGACACCGGGCAAGCACCAGCAAAAAATCGCCGGGCCGACCGACCCACTCGCGGTCCACATCGAGCAAGCCCCCATACAGCTAACGATCGCTCCTCCCAAAACACCACTGTCAGAGGCGAGATCGGACCCCGAAACCCACCAGAGTAAATTCAGAATCTACATGGTAGGTGTGGGGCATCGATGCAACCAAGTGCCGGATCTTCCCTTTAACATTGGGCGAGTGGCCCATAGATGGTACGTCTCACCGCCACCGCGATCTATCACATCTTTTAAGAAATCGCGAACGACTTCACGTCATACTTCGCCAAAGAAGGTCGCCGAATGTAAGGCCCCCACCGCATGATAAAAATCAAGCAGGGGAAAGACGAATCAGACGCAAATTACATTGACCGAGTGGACGAAATCGTCCTCACCGGCGAACCCGTCAGTGAAGAGCTCGCTCTCTATTCGGCCATGGGGGGATTCCGCGGTCACTCTCCCATGTTTAGACATCTCTCCAAGGATATTCCCCTAACTTACGCGACCTTCCGCGCTAAAGCCGCCAACTTCCTGGCCAGGCAAAGGCTACTCACCCTCCGCTTAGACGAGGAAACGCCACCTCTTGTCCAGAATATAGCGATCGCCAAAGCAAAGAAGGCGATCGCCAAGACACCCGGAGATCTCAAGGCTTTCGAGGACATGGAAGCCCATCTCCTCCATACGTTCAACAGAACTCCGGCACATATTTTCTATGCCATCAAGGGGCACGAAGAGCTCAAAAAGCCAAAGGCGATAAGGGACCACGGTCATCTGGACAACAATCAATATTGTGCCTACCATAAGAGTCCCGCCACAAAGACCAACAAATGCCGCAACCTCCTCAAACACTGAGATTGTTCGAGGAGGGCAAGTCGATGACTTATTGGTTTAGCCAAAGTCCCTACCTACCTCTACGGACGATCGTCCGAGTCGAACACAAAACAGGCTGGAAAGCTCATACGGGCCGACCCCTAGATCAACCTCGGCGACCGTCTCTACATGCTTCAATCAAGAAAAGGAGACCTCGGAGGTCTCCCCGATCTCCTTCCTTATTCAAGAAACCGGAGGACTCGATCGCCATCTACAGTTCACCATCTAACATGATGGACTAAGGCACGAGATCGCCTCCCCCGCACAACGTACACCGTCGAAGGTCGGCATCTGCATGACGATCCAAGGTGGAAGAGTGCAGCCATGGTCCTGGTGGTCGATGGAACCGACTGCTTAGGCCATGCAAGGTCCCTTTGGGCCAAGATCGCCCGCCCTTCGTTTAAATACGAGGCCGGCGTAGTCTGAGGGCCCTCCAAAGTTAATTAGTGGACACGATCGCTCGCCCTCAAAGGTTCATCATCTAACATGGTGAACCCGGACAATGCGACGCGCCACAACCCCCGTCTCAACGTACACCGTCGAGGTTCGCCATCTTCATGGTGGGCCGAGGTGGAAGCAGAGCTAAACAAGCCGCGGGCGTAGAGTTGAATCATCCGACGCTGCCCCGCGCAAGGACTCCTCTAGACCGAGACCGCACGCCCTTCGTTTAAATACGAGGCGAGGCGCAGCCTAACAGAGGACCCTCATAATAAAGTGAGTCACGAGACACTCAATGTCTTCGCGCAGAAAGACATGATCAAGGAGTCGGTCCATCGAACTCCGCGATCGTGCACGGTTCCTCAAGAAGGACGACCGTCCCCGAGGACTCGTCAAAGTTGAAGACCGCTCACTCAAGGAATTATTTTCATCTCCTTCCTTCCACTAAGTGAATAAAAACAAGGGGCAATAAGAGTGCGGACTACCTACACGACGATCGTCGCTATTCAACCACATACGGAGATCGTCATTTTTTCAGATGTAGTGCATCGATCGAATTTGTTGTAAAAAGCTATATTTATGAGTTTATCAATTCATTTGGAACTACCCTCGCAACGATCTCTCCTCACACATTTGTACAAAGTCAAACAAAGACTTAAAAATAACCATTCATTCAAGTGATAAGTCAGAAAGACAAATGCTCATTTCATTACTTGAAAAACCGGAGTACATGATCGCCCGAAGCCCTAAGTGCTACAAAAGAAAGCTACAAACTACAAAGAAAGTAAGCTAAAAGCGTAAAAAAGGAAGCGCCTCAGGCCCCTGCCTGGCCTTCGCCATCAGCATTCGGCGCGGTCCCCTCATCTTCCAGAGCATCGGGATGAGCAAGACTGCTGAGACGGATACCAGCTCAAATCCACGCCGATGTCCGCCAGGTCCAAGATCGGCAAGGAGAAAGCCGAATGGAGAGGATGCTCCAATGCATATGATTTGAACTTCTCAGCTAGAGGACCGACCTCCAAGCCTCCCTTCTTAGCCGCTCGGATCGAGTCGGCGAACGCCAAATAATAGGCGAACTCGCTGACATACTCCAAGTTTTGGAAGGGATCGGCCTTGGTCGCCTCAACCTCTCCTCTCAGCTCGGCCATCGCCTGTTGCGATCCCTGGAGCTCGGCCTCCCTCGCAGCAACCTTCTCTTTCGCCTCCGCCAGCTCGCTGGTCAGCCGAGCGATCGTCACCTTCTGGCGATCGGCCTCCTCTTCAGCAACATTCCGCGCCTGGACGGCACTCTGCATCTGGTCCCGAAATCGGTCGACCGCCATTCGATATTTCTCAGTCTCTTTCTTCTCCAGCTCAAGCTCATGGCTCGCCCGCTTGGCCGCCTCCAAGGAGTCCTTCTCCATCGCCGCGATCTTATCAGCAAACTCGGCGTTCTCTTTCCGAGCCGCCTCGAGATCCTCCTGAAGGCGAATAGTGGAGGGCCGCCCCTCAAACTCCTGGGCAGCCTGGACGGCCATGGTCGCCGTCTGAAGAGAAAGGGCGACAACAGCATGCATCGAACTCGCCGATCGCTGACGAGCGATCGCATCCAGATCAGTCGTCCATGCCTTCGGAAGAGCAGCAGCAGCCTTGCTGACATAGGGAGGAATGTCGCAGGAATGGCGAGGAGATCGACTCGCCAGGAAATCCACGACCATTGGTGGACAAGACGGATCTGCGCGACGGATCCTGCATCAAAACAACTAAAGTTAATACAACTCCTATACAGATGCAATTTTCAACACAGAAATACTATCTACCTCTCAGCCTTCTCGGGATCCCGACCGAAAAACGGTTTCCCTCGAGGGGTCTCAGCATCCGCGATCGCCGTCTCCCGCAGAAAAGCCGCAGAGGGCGACTCGCCCTCCGGAGCAACGATGGTGATCGGAGGAGCGCCGATCGGCACTTCATCGCCGGGCAGAAACGGTTTCTTCCGGCCTCGGCCTCTTGCGATTCGCCCGAAGCCCCTCCTCCTGAATTTCCTCCTCAACCACGACCTGCTCCACGCGAGGCTCCGGCTCCACGCGAGGCTCCCCCTCCGGAACTATAGGCAATGCGACGGGTGGAACCCGAGTCGACCTCTTATGGCGAAGACGGCCTAGGACTCCTGGGTTCGACATAGCGATCTCCGCCGGAGGCTCCAAAAAGCGAGGGAAACGAACCTCTGCAGTTAAAGACGATCGACTAATGGTCAGACACTTTCCTCAAGTAAGGCGATCGCCTAGAAAATGAAGATCGCAGAAGCTCATACCTGGCACCGCGAGATGTCTCGGGAAACGGAATAGTCGAGCCGACAACCAGCGACTCTCCTTGTTGATCCGAGTGGCGTCTAGGTCGTCGTCCGACAACCTCCTAATTCGCTCCCAAACAACGAGAAAGTCGAAAGGCGCCTCCGATCACGGATATGGAAGCCTCGCAAAATGTAAATCAAATTAGATCACCCAAATCGCATCCAAACGAAGGGAGAGTCTAAACCCCACGGATTCCTCTCCCGAAATTCGGTGGGGATCTCCACTCGCCGTGGGATTGTCGCCGCCGAAGCTCTCCACTTGCCGCGACCCGTAACCACTTCGTCCGATCGCCACGTATCTTAAACGTAACTCCATGAATCACCCGACCAGATCTGCCTTGAATATGGGAACCGACGACCAACCTCTCGTGAGCCGTCGCTTAAACAAATGATTCATCTCCAACGGCGATGGGAGGCGGTACAGGCGATGACCGCCGAAAAGGGTGAGGGTGCAAATAATTTGGAGCCAGGCGTTCGGCGTCAGCTGAAGTGGCGCCACATTCCAAGCGGCCAACAGATGGGAGACCGCAAAGGACAGAGGGAAGCGTAGCCCGGCCTCCATAACGGCCTCACTCACTGCGACCATACCCATCGGAGGCTGGTCGGCTCGTTCATTCTCCGCGGGCGCGAACATGTCCACATCTGAAGGAACATGGAATCTTGTCCTCCAGACGGCTAGATCTCTCCTGGTCGTCGAGCTCCGTATTTGGCCGAGCGACCACAACGATCGCTGCGCGGCACGATACTGCGACCGCTTGGGAAGCACATAGGGATAAGCGACCGAATATCCCCGGAAGTCGAATCTCGGAGTAGGACCGGCTAACCTCTCCATTATTTCAGCAAAGGCCCTATAGGCCCGACCAAAAGTGCTATGTTGCTCCCAGTAAGCCCTGATCGCCAGATCTCTCTCGATCTGCGATCGCCTCTCTTCAGCAACCGACTCCTTAGCAATATCGGCCTCATTGAACAAAGCATCAACTTCAGCCGGGTCGATTCCGGCTCGAATGGCTTCAGCCGCCGTCTCCAGGTGGAAGACGGAAGGAGTTTCTCCCCGGGCAGCCGATGTCCCGGCGGCAGAACTGGTACCCGCTCCAAACGATGATGAGACTCCGGCCATTTTCAGAGTTAGAGAAGAAGAAAAGGATTTTTCTTACCCTAAAGTGAAATCGAACGACGAACGGCTCTAAGATCTTCAGAAAATTCGGCAGCACGTCTTTCTTTCTCCAATAAGCACGCGTGAGTAACACTGCAGCACCGCACCCCCTTTTATAGGAGGAGGCAGGGACCCGATTGCAATAAGGGAAAACCTCAGGGGTCGGATCTCAAACGACGCAATAGTTGACCCCCTCGAGACCCGCGTACGCGTCTTTTCAAGGACGCGTCATCCGAGGAGTCATTAATGACCGTTGGCGTCCTCCAATAGAAGCCCGACACGTGCACGGAGACTTTTCCACGCCCATTGATTTTTCCCGCGCAGTCCAGCGGCCAACCAGGTCGTCCGAACCCAGAGTATATCAGCTCAAAGACGATCGCCAGTTCAGTTAAACGCGAAGTCGCTCGTCAAAAGTTCAGCGATCGCCAAGAGAGCCACCTCACCCCACGTTTCCAACGTATGAGCGAGCTGGGGGGCAATTGTTGTGTCACGATTTATTCATCCCGACAGGCGATCGACTATAAGGCCGAGCCACCAAGTCAACTCCAGTCAAACTATGGCTAGCTCGCCAAGTCGAAGATATCAAACCACCATCAGGTACCTAGCGATCGACTCCCAAGGCGATCGCCCTTTGGCAGCTGGCGATCTACTCTAGTGACCGGCTAAGGGCAATCGACCTACGCCCCGAGCAGAGATGATCGCCCGTCAAAGTCATCGAGGACTGGATCTCAGAAAAGCACCGACGTGCAGATCCATAAAAGGCGCTGACAAGATCTTTTGCTAACAGACAAGATCTTTGACGAAAGCCTGTCACCTACCCCACCTACCGGCATGTGCGCCGAAAGTTGTCAGTAGGGCCGCATGTGACTAACTCAGGACGCGTGTAAGCTCCCATCGACCGAGCAATGATCGCCAACAACTCCTCGCAGCTTTGAGGGGACAGCCCATGTGCTAAAAGACGATCGCCCGATTATTATATTGCAGAAAAGGCGATCGCCCGGCGTATCCAAGCCCTATAAATAGAGAACCTCCTCCTACTGGAAAAAGGTTGGAAATCCATCCCATTAACGGTTCAAAATTCATTCTGACTTACGCTCAGAACTCATTCTCTCACATTCCGATACATTCACGGAAATACTAAAGAACATACATATCATCAAGCTCCCGCTATCTCACCTAATCCATCTTAGACTTCTCTCCCTAAATCTCTCGTCCGTAAGACGATCGATGTATGACAAGTCTCCACTAGACAGATTCCAAGGGATTCATAAGCCCAGGAGCACAAGCATCCAGCTGAATACTCGCCGTGAGAGACGTCCGATCTCTCACCGCCGCGACTGTTCATCTCCTTTGTTACAAGAACTCACAGAGCATCAAATCTGGTTCTTCCGGCAATCTACACGCTCACTAGCTAAGATAACAAGAATCTTTACACTCATTGTATTTGTATTCTTACATTAGTACTTGTATCCCCGAATATTGGTATTAATAATATCTCGCGAGAGCATTCAAGCCCGGGACTAACAACCCCGGCAAATCTTGTGTTATTTATCTTTCTCACGGAAGTGCTCTTGCATTTGTTTGCTATCCCATCCATTCCAGCAATATCTATCTCCGGATAATATTTTGGGTAGCAACAACGGTTATGAAGTACTCGCAAAGACGAATCTAAGAGCTAATAGAACACACGATTCCGACCACCCGAAGGCTCGGAATTCGACAACGGAAGTAATTACCCAAAACTTTGGGAAATTACGAAAATGGCCCAAAACGTCCGAAAATCACGATACGCGATCGAAACACCAAACCAAAGCTCGCAACATGAATAATAACATTAAATGAACTTACGAGAAACTCGAAACAATAGTTTCGGACGAGATTCGCAAGAATCGAACTCAAGTGCGAAAAAGTCGCTAAAAAGCTCGGAACTCAACAAAACGATACCGAAACGAACTCGGATGACAAAAAGTGCAGAATTAATCATTCTCGAAATGACGAAACGGTCATGAGCGATTCGTCAAAACGGACTCCGGCTGAAAAAGAAATTTACCGAAAATCGAAAATTGCGGATATTACATTCTACCCTCCTTAAAAGAAGTTTCATCCCGAAACTTAAAACAAGTAGGGAGAAGCAATATCGCGCCAGGAAAACTCAACGAGATACGCAAGGAAACGCGTAACTTACGCCCATCGGCGAAACGTTACAAGCAACGCAAAGGAATATACGGCGTGAAAACACGCTCCACGACGACCAACACAACGTCGCCGTTAGGGATATAACAAAACCAACAAGTGACAAGCGTCATCAAATGGATAATACAATCAAGTCAATTATCCGAACAATCACAAAACACAACGGACGAGAATCAATACTATTGACCGACCCAACGGTACATCAATCAAAAGGCGAGCCAATCGCTGAACAAATATGGAATTCCACCGCCCAAGGGTTGGAAGATCGAAAACGAGACTAATTTTCCGAACTTGAAAAGGTCACAACGATATATAGCTCAATTTGGGACAATATCAGAACTCGCTCGAATGACAAAGGTGAGAAACAACACTGTGTCAAGCATCAACGAACACGGTGAGTCGATACGATTGGACGAAACAAGAGAAAGAAAGAAAATGCGGGTATTACATCATATCACCTTTAAAAGAGGTTTCGTCCGAACCTAAACAACGAGAACGGCGGCCGGAATAGCAACCTTCCCGACCATATCCTCTTAGTCCACATCCGATCTTCAAGGCCATTAGTATCGTGGTCACGACTGTGTCCTCTGCCCATCGGCATACTAAGCAGATTCCCACTCAATACGATTGCACAACTTCGCAAAATATTAAACTAAAGTACCAACTCAGCATGAGATATCACATAAGGTAACTAATAACAACTCGAAAAGAAAATCCACGAGGTATCCTTTTAAAGGAAATCTTTTGAAAATCCTTGGATTTGTATGCTATTTAAAATAAACTTTAAAAGTACTTTTGGTACCTCGGGTTGTTTCATCAAAACTTGTAACAACATACTTTAACATTTCCAAATCCGAGTTTGAACTTTACATCGAGTGAGATTTTTCATCTTTCACTATATATTTTTTTTTTGAAAATAAAAAAATGCATTGGTTTTTGAAATAAAATATTTTTATGGTGTGAAAGATTTTTGAAAATCACTCACTCGAATTATTTGAAAATACAATAATACGTTAAAAATCATTTTCGAAAATTCTCCCAACACTTCACAAACATCAACGACGGTAATATTTTACAAAATGTCTACATGTACTTTAAAACAACTCTTTTAAATACCATCGAGGTTTTATTTGAGAATCCAAGGCCGGCTTGCCAACTCCAAATAATTTTCAAAGTATACACGGAGCCGCCGATTAATCGAACCGTCAAAACTTTGTGAAGTTTCCAAGAAAGTGTTTTTGAACACACACACAGCAGACATAATTTATCAATTCATCAAACACAATCAAATATCACCTAGCAATACGAAAAGTCTTAACACACATTCACGCACAACAGTTGTTATCACTAGACACCACGTAGAGAATACAACTACAGGTGATTGGCCGCAAAAGTTAGACCTAACGGCTAAAATGCGATTCCATAGCCTCTGCCCAGGTTGATTAGCGCGCGTTACAACAATGATTAATGTGCGCTAAACACGTCACGTCAGCGCGCGTTAGGCTCGTATTAAGCCTGTGCTAACTGCTCTCATCACCAACACGACTGCAAACATATACGAGGTAATACTAAACTCGAAGGTTACAAATAAGCAACAACATACGAGTCTAAATGTCATCGATTCACATAATTATAACATCTCACAACCAACCATCAAAAGAAAATCATCTTACAAAAACGAAAATTTTACTTCTCAATAAGGAGGACTATCTCAACACATACATACCGATGGACTCAACATTCACGTTACTATTTTAATCATAAAACGGGCACCACTACTCAACAACGAGAGCATCATCAATACGCATCTTCTGACCAACAATCATGAAACCAAAAAGTTACAAACGAGAGTCACGTCTTGAGTATATTTTGAAGACCTTATTTGAGTTAAAAACTCGAGTTTTGAAAACTTATAGTATGAGATGAGAATGAAATATCGGTAGTTTGAAGTCTAAAAATTTTCGACCATGAGGTCATCATACAAAAATCTAAATTTGTCCTCCCTTGGAGAACATTTTAAAAATTTACGTGGCTCCCCAGAAGCCTTCGAAACTAAAAATTCCAAGTTTGTTGTTGCTCTTGCAAGGAAAACAGTTCATACAAGGATACATTTGGCCATATCATTCTTCATTCTAGCACAAAACGGGAATTAACAAATATATGTCACTTACTCACGATGCACCTTCAAATACTACTACATAACACAAAATCATACAGGCTCGTATAGCTCGTGGTACAACATGTAGTAGGGAGACTTACATCCACATATCGCACGAAGATGATGGCTGCACCTTGATACTAATCACGGCCGACATCCCAGACGACGCGTCGCGACACGACTCAGTCAGACAAAATCTGACAATACAAGACTCAACAACACATAACTCGACCCGACAGCCTAGGTTTCCTCAACCAAGGCTCTGATACCATAAATGTAACACCCCCAGATCAAACCGGGAATATTACACGCCGTAGACCCTCTCCGTGAGGATCCACCAGGATAGACATCAAAACAACACATTACATTACATACCGACGAATCAAAATGATGGGCCAATAGACCGATTTGGTCTTTCGTAACTGACTTACAAATCAAAATACATAAACTCATCCAGACTCATACCCACGCAAGGGTAAAATACTAGCAACAACGAACAATAAGACAGCGGAAAAGACAATACAATGAACTCCGACTAACTGAACCCAAAATGGGCCTTCGTGTGATTAGTATCATTCGTCTTTCATCATCCCTCGTGCCGATCCTGTGTCTTGCTCCCGAAAACCTGCATGTACCTGGACACAATACAAATATCCACCCCCCGATTTCTCGGGGGTTAGCAAAACTCCATTGTTTCGCTAGTGCAAGTATAAAGTGCAAATACGAGCCATACACAACACATTCCGAGAATACAACGAAAGACTTCTCGAGGTATATTTAGTTAAAAATAGTTCAAGTCCTGAAGTAGAAACGAAGTAAGTAAGCACTTTGAAAACGCTTCCAAATCTCGGGAGTTTTGAAAACATCAAAAATTAAAAATGTTCTTAATTCCTCGAAAGCCATTTAGGGTCACAGCCCCAAAGTTCATTTTTCAAAATACAAATCCGTTTAACAAAACACGGGGTCCACGACCCAACCATTCCGGTCACAAAACACAGGGTCCACGACCCGATCATCCACTTCAATTCACTAACAAGGTCACATTACACATAACACATTAATCCTATGCCATTCTGGCCAAGCACCAAGACTCGATATATAATGTCTCTCGACCCCAAGCACAAAGCATTGTGATACTCCGGACAATATCACAATTAACGAAAACATCAACGTCATCCTCAAGATGAAAACCACAACTGGTAACCCGCGGCCGTACCCCTTAGTATCAACCCCCAGACATCCCGTCGGACACTCCGGGTGGGAAACCACTTCCGCGGCCGTACCCCTTAGTATCGACTCCCCGGACATCCCGCGGACACTCGGTGGAAGTTCATCCACACACGCACCCAAGTCCACTTCCGTGGACGTACCCTTAATATCGACCCCGGACATCCCGTCGGACACTCCGGGTGGAAGGAACAACACACACACACGTTCCAAAATCACAGTTGCAAACCACAAGCCTCGAAGGTCAATCACAGTATATATAGTCGAGGTACCTTACTAGAATGGCCAGTTCATCCAACATATACTCACGACCAAGTAATGATACGATTTACAAAGAAGCACAAGATTTCAACAGCACCGAACGACACAACTAATATCACTCAAACTCACATATTCACCCATAAACACGTGACTCCAAGCACATAATTTGACAAAAGAATTACACTTTACATTTACCAACGACATAATCATACGCAATGACATCACAAGAAAGTAAGGTGATCCTATACTCGACACTAGCACACATATTCAACTAAGCACATTAATTCCCGACACACACGGGTCACCTTTACAAAAAGCATGATGGTAAATATTCCGATTTCTTTGAAAAATGGTTATTAATATTTATTTAGCACATATCGACGATTAACAATCATAATATCCACAAAACACGTAATGTATGGGCAAGATACTTGCCTCGATAATCGATGTCGGACACTCCCACAATCACGGATCAGTCGGGACACCTCGAACACCTACGGTTCTCCGGCGAAGACAACGAATACACCCACGATCGAAAAGTTTGAAGAAAATGACGAACGGAAGGGTTCCGACTCGAATTCTTTGCGAGAAATCTGACCCTAACATCATACCATCAATAAATTAACGAACGAACGAGGAAGAATAATCGTAGAACGCTCGAATCCTCTTTGTGACATTTTATCGGACACCTTCAAGGCGTCGATAAGAAACTCAATAAAACGACAAATCCTCGGCGATTCAACCGAGGAACATCAAGGAATTCGACATAATAATGTTTAACAATCATAAATACATCACTATTCTGAGTTAAAACGAATTAAACGGACAAATCGCGCAAAATCCCCAAAACTAGATTTTAAGAAAACTTGCCTTGATTCATTGATGAAGGATGTTACGTGATGATCAATTGATGTTATGAACTCAAAACTTCATGGATTCATTGTATAACAACATGGCTCCATGATTGAGGAAGTTCCAGACGCGGACGGGAAGATAAGGAGTGATAATATGGGTGAAAAACCCGTCTTTCGCCATATTTATAGGCTCACGGACACGCACGGCAAAGAACGGCCTGCATAGCCGTGTGTCTCGCCGTATCTCGGGCTGCCGCCCCGCCGACCCGAGCAGACACGGCGCACGCAGGCTGCTTTGAGCCGTGTTGCATGCAGCCTGGCAGCCCCTCCCGACACTCAAAATTACGTCCGAACGACTTCAAACACGAACTCAATACGAATCGGGTTACGGTTACGAAGTACTCGCAAAGACGAATCTAAGAGCTAATAGAACACACGATTCCGACCACCCAAGGCTCGAATTCGACAACGGAAGTAATTACCCAAAACTTTGGGAAATTACGAAAATGGCCCAAAACGTCCGAAAATCACGATACGCGATCGAAACACCAAACCAAAGCTCGCAACATGAATAATAACATTAAATGAACTTACGAGAAACTCGAAACAACAGTTTCGGATGAGATTCGTAAGAATCGAACTCAAGTGCGAAAAAGTCGCTAAAAAGCTCGGAACTCAACAAAACGATACCGAAACGAACTCGGATGACAAAAAGTTCAGAATTAATCATTCTCGAAATGACGAAACGGTCATGAGCGAGTCGTCAAAACGGACTCCGGCTGAAAAAGAAATTTACCGAAAATCGAAAATTGCGGATATTACACAACACACCCAGGATGATACTGAATACAAGTATATTTTATATGGAGATAAAATATACAACAATGAGTGAAATGAATATTCAAACGGAATGTCTTCAGCGGAATAAATAAAAGAAACATAAGTGACTGAATAGACTGGGCCCCCTACTAGTATCACTGGGACTCCTCGCCGTCACCGTGCTCTCCCCGTGCCTTAGCCTTGCCATGACTCAAAAGCAGATCCCAACGGGCCGGGCCATACGTAACAACAATCCTCAAGTGTTGAAAATATACAATCATGATATATCCAAATTATGAATTATCCTGTCAAACATACGCAATCAAACATGCTATATGAATCGACTATCAAGACGGCTCAAAGGAATGGCGCCACACTACGTCCGGATGGAATGTGTCCGCACAAGCCACCAACGAGTATCGATCGAATACACGTGTGGTCTTGTACGTAATTAGTCTCACGGCCATCAACTCGTGCACACCCGATGTGAGGCCACCAACCAACACACGACTATAATGTGCCCGACATGAAAATCCTACACATACCAACCGGCACGCCAGTATGACCCGGAATGCCACAATATGACAAAAGTGACAACGAAAATGAATAATGACTCACCAAGATTAAATGATGGTGAAATGAATGATAGCTCAATGAAATGATCGGAACTGTCGTTCCTTATGACTGAGGTGATTAATTGACAATGACAAGTTTTGATACGATTAATACAATGATGAATGAGTTACGATTATGAATGAACAACAACAAAAGGAATGAATATCCTTTTAACCGAGTAAGAATGTCCTTCCACGAACAACGTCCTAAATGAAATGTCGGTCGCTCGAACAACCTTGAACAACAATAATTACCAACAACCGATCAATACACGAATCAAATACGATCATAACCGACCCAAACGTCGATACAACAATATCCGAACTCGTAGATGAACTCTCACGAAAACATTGAGATACCCGTTGGTTAAAACCAAACCCGAATTATCGAACCAACTCCAACAGGATTGATTCAAACTAGCAAAACATTATCAATGACATCAATAATCTCATAGAAATCCACAATTCAAGTTTATAATAACGACAATCGGAAATCCCCAAAATAACCGAAGTCAACCCCAAGGGTTCTTGAAATAATTCCGAAAATAACCATTAAATCAGTAAGAATATACTTATCCAAGGTAGATAATCCATATCTAACATATTCCAATGATAATCCAAGCTTACACGAAGAAATCGGAAGGAAAACCCAAAATCCGAAATTCTAGATCTAAGAGATTAATACCTTCGATTCGATGCGATGAAGATGATGAAATGATGATTAATCCGAAAGATGAGCTTGAAGACGATGATTGATGATTACACCTCGAAGAATCCTCTCCGAATCGCTCGAAATCGCCCAAAAATACCGAAGGAGTGAAATGAGATGAATAAATGACGAACTCTGACTAAACTGTCCAATTTATAGTCAGTCCAGGCTAGCGTGCGCTAGCCCTTGTGCGTAGCGTGCGCTAACGAGTAATTTGGGTAGTCCAGTACCTACTGTCCGAACACGGTAGCGCGCGCTACGTACCTTCTTGTAGCGTGCGCTACGTCCATACTACTAGCGTGCGCTAAGACCCATTATTAGCGTGCGCTAACGAAATATTGATGCCCAGCACTGGAGTCCAGAAAGCTTCCTGACCTCTGATCTGACCCCGATAGCGTGCGCTACAACCATTGTTTAGCGTGCGCTAATATATCGGTTGCGTACGCTAACAACAACAGATAGCGTGCGCTATGAATTAATCCAGTGCAGTCCAGTAGCCACTGGACTCAACCTGATCCGTCCTTAGCACGCGCTACACCTCATATTAGCGTGCGCTACTTCAACCTACTAGCGCGCGCTACTTACCATTCGTAGCGTGCGCTACTTATAACTCACCTGCAGTCCAGTACCTTCTGGACTGCAGCCAGGGTAACCTTGGCGTGCGCTAAAGCTGAGTGGTAGCGTGCGCTACCTATACCCAATTACCGTACGCTAAAAGGAGTATGTAGCGTGCGCTACTCCTCACGCACAGCTCGCAACGAAAATGATAATGATATAAACACGGCACGAAACTCCAATCAGATTAGTGATGAATGACAATTGATACACGATACAATTACTCTGAATGATGAATACCATGACTGAATATGAGTGACAAATGATCAATAATGAATGAAATTACTGAATATCAATTACTGAATGATAAATACTGAATGATAATTACTGAATTACAATTGGGTATTACAATAATAACAAAAATGCATACTCAATGGAAATCCGATGATCCAGTGCACACAACATAGATCCCTAGATGATCCTACTAGATCAACACGAGGTGGATAACCAACAATATACATATGTACAACAACAACACATAGTAAAACCAACGATGCGAATCCACATGATTCCATCAACACAACACAGGGTAATCCAACGATCCAGTGCCCTCAGCATAGATCCCAAGATGATCATGTCGGACCAACATGAGGTGGAAAACCAGTCCAATGATCCAGCGCCCTCAGCATAGATCCCAAGATGATCCCTTCGGACCAAAATGAGGTGGACAACTGATCCAGTGCCCTCAGCATAGATCACACAATCCCATCGGATCAAACACAACATATAAAATACAACTATGCATGCACATATACAAATTAATATTTTCATCAACATGAACAACATATGAATCAATAACATGAACGACACTAGGAAATATCAACTTAGACAACCTTATGTTCAACAACATGAATGACAATATGCATGATAGAAATTATCAGCATTAACCCAAAATCAAATTAAGATACTTGCCCCGAGTCCTTTGAGAGAAATCTCGATGTTGAAACCATCACCGATGATTATCCTCAATGTTCGATGATTCAAATGCCACGGACCATAGATAATTCATATCCTCGTATTTGCCATGATGTACCCTCGATACCAAGTATACCAATAATAAATGTAAATCATATACATTATGATTTAAATTCCCAAAATCAGAAAACAATGTACAACCCCAATATCCATAGTCCATAATAATAATCATTGCTATATGAATTATAAACGAATGAAACTGAAACAATTCATTAAATATTATAAACTGAGCAAGTAATAACTTGCCTCGATACCAATACGACAGTAGTGAAGTCGTTATCAATTTCCTTGCCTTCATCTACGAGCTCCTTGACTCCTATTAGAGCGATTCACAGACATCGTGGAATTGACCGCAACACACGATTCTAATCGATGATCAATTCTCACAGCCTATTGCAATAATCGATAACAAGTTCGATAATAATCAACAAACCCACAGTTCCACAATATCTTGGTCAAACACAAATCCAAACGATCCAACTCAAAGAGTTACGAAATATTATTCCTCAAAAAATTTTACATACACTCTCTGTTGACTTAGTGTATATTATTCACATTACGTAGCGTGCGCTAATATCCAGAACATACTCTACGTATGTAAGACTTTAAAGGTCACGCACGCTAAATATTCCAATTAACACCTTTCGATCATGTATACCGAAATACGGATGTAAAGTATCATACTCTGATATTAACCATATTTATTAAGTTTTCCAGCCCTGAACAAAATTATAATGAATTCATTCCGTTCAATACGTATTTGTATTATAACAAAGTAGGGCTGACTCGATCATAGTTTGATAAATACAATAATTTCAGTGACTAGAAATATCAAAACAAAAACCAAGTTATTTACCCATGTCAATCTGCTACAAAATGCATGAAATATAATCGGAAAATAACCTTAAAGTTAAAATACATACATATTCAAAATAGGCAGCGCGATCAACTTTCAAAAGAATTGTTGCTGGAAATCACTGATACGAACATGACTGACTCAGTGTAAAACAGCTCGTTTTATCGAAATATTCCAACTCAATAGTTATGGTAAAAAAACATTTATACTTGTATGTATTTTTATTAAAAGCTGCTCGAGATGGATTTTCAAATAACTTACAGGTTGTAAGATAATAGAGTTCAAAAAAGTAAACCTAGTCTGGAATTCTCAGACTCACTGGGGAAATTCATCGAACGGGTTCAGTTATTATCCTGGAAAAGATGGTCTGACTCACCAGAAAATGGTTCATTTTATTCAGGTATTCTGACTCAATACTTACGCTATAAACAATATTTATACTTATATCTATTTTAATTAAAAACTTATCGAGATGCTTTCGTAAAATAGCTTAACGATTGAGAGATAATCGAGTTCAAAGATAACAACCCAGACTGGAATTCAAAAACTCTCTTGGGAATTTTTTTAAATGCCTAACGGACATCTTCTGGACTAGGCTACTCAGATTCACTGGTTTCTTGAGCATTTTTGACGACTTAAATATACGAAAACTAAAATAAAAATACTGTTTTAAAGAGGTAGATATTTTCTATCGATATTGCTAAACTAAATGATACAATAATGAACATTACACTGATCTTAACAGGTTCAAAATCTGTTAGTCAGTCAAAATACGCATCATGACTGGGCATCATGAGTGACGACCCGTCCCTCACATGCGCAGGAATCTCAGACGCCTATCGGGCGCTGACGCACGCAGTGACGTACGGTACCCGGCAGTTGGCACTCTTTCACTATTTCGATCATAACTTCTTTGTCTGGGCTCGGATTGACTCGCCGTTTGAACCGTCGGAAAGCTAACTCAATTATCTACAGTAATTAAAGTTTTCAGGATTTTTAAACTTCTCAAAAATCCATGATGATTTTTCAAAGTTGATACTTATCCACGACACTTCCAGAAAATTATCCCATTTTATTTCTATTAACAATTTCGGTGTTCCGTTCTTATTTAAATAGTCCACGACCATAAATACATTGCCGATACATCCAAGTACATTCATTATCTCATATTTAGTCCGGATAATTTCACTAATTCTCGTTGAGTAATTTATCGAAGAACACAACGTTGGCCATCGTCACATTCTTACTAATAATTATTCGACGATATTAGAAAATACTACCCGTCATATTACTCTCGTTTACTCAATATTACGTCTAGAACCAAAAACAAATATTCATATTACCAGTATTCCAACAAGGTCATGATAAAATATTATTCTAAAATTCAGGATATTACATTATGTACATTAGAGATCACTTCATCCCTGATTGATGATATCAGGGCGAAGCAATTCGAGGACCCTTTTTTTGGTTAAATTATGGGAGAATGTGTCTAAAGAAAGCCCCTGGATTTGTGGTTCATGAAGATGGATCTTGATATTCTCAGGCAGGTTTTTGTATCGTCAGATGTTGAGCTAAGACAGGTGATTCTTAAGGAAACTCACACTTCATCTTACTCCATTCATTTAGGTTCAAGTAAAATGTACATGGATATAAAGAGTAACTTATGGTGGGGTAATTTGAAGGACATTTGCTGTAACACCCCCAAAGCCATCCGGGAAATATTACAGCGTCGTGGGCCCTGAGACGGAACCCACCAAGCTGAAGGAAATTTTCGCAAACATTTACAAATGCCCAAGAGGCTAACGATGGTACTATCTTTTAAAAACATTCGAAGACTTAATAAACTCCGTTTATCAAATACCGTCATAAAATCTCATTTGAAACTACAAGGCCCGAAATGTCAAAACTCAACACTTTAAAAACATTTGTTAAGCTATCGCTTACACGTACCGACAAAATAGTTTAGAAAACAATTTTCCAAAAATAACTCAAGTGGCAGAAAACTAAAAGGCCATTCAAGAAATACTCATGCAGCGGACAAGACAAACATATAAAAATATTCTAGCAGCGGAATACAATATAATTATAATACTCGATTCACAAACACAAGCCATAGCAGTATCCTCCGGGAAGCTCATCTCTTCACGACCGCTACAAGCTCGATATCCCAAGAACCTAAAAATAAATCCCACGACGGGGTCAACCATAATATCCAACAATGGTAACAATCACATCACGTCAATAATTACATACCAATGAAAATACTAAGTAAGAATACGACAAATGTAATCTTACCATCGTAACTTTACCAAACTCGTAATAATTCTCATCAGAATTACCACTATCACATTTCACATCTCGTAATCTCGATTAACCAATAAACACAAGCATAATATCGATATGGTACCTCAAGAAATATCCAAGATTCTCAAAACATCATCATAACTCGTAATACGGTAATATACCAGCTCTGACCAATTCGATCCATCAGATAACATCATCAAAATTCCAACACGATAATCAATTGTCCATCAAAAGACAAATACCAAAGGGAATATGGAACATACCTCAAGATGTGTGATGCCACGACAATCAGGTCAGTCTAATCCGAGATCAGATCAATAGAACATACGGACATAGTCCTAACACAAGACCTACAAATGCATACTCACATGACGACATCAATATGCCCACGATAACAAAAACAATGTATACTTATGGAAATCTGATGATCCAGCGTACACAGCATAGATCCCAAGATGATCCTGAAAGAACAACACGAGGTGGATAACCCATAATGTAGAACTCCCTAAATTCGATAGCTCAGTATATGTACGGTTTATTATATCGTGATGTACTTTAATAATATTTGTTATGATATAATATAATCTACATCTAGTTTTATTTTATTTTACTTAATTGTTTCATAAATAATAAATTAATTGAAAGTTAAAGTAGAATATTGATTCACCTAATTGGGCTATGTGTACCAATATTTACTAATATAAACTCACTAATGGACTCAAACCCAACTTAATTAAATTCATAAGTATTGGAATTATGATTGAAAGCCCAACCCAAATTACTTAATCCATTTACAATTAAATAAATACCCAACTAAATATATTAACATTCTACACATTTAAAATACAAAAAAAATTAATATATACACACACACACACACACACATATTGGGGCTGCCAAATGGGGAGAAAAAGAGGGGGAATCAATATTTTTTAAAGCCATGTGTCTCCCCATGCAAGAGACATAGTTACTACCCCATTTTCCATGACTTAGCATACTTAAAAATACACCCTTTTTAATACTTACACCCAACACACTTTCTCCCACACACACCAAAGCAAAATCTGAAAATTGAGAGACTAGAGAGAGAGTGGGCTGAACAAAATAAGAAGAGAGAAGGAAGAAGAGGGTTCAACAAGAAATAGGTAATCTCCTTCCCTACTTTTTTTTTCCTTCTATAAGTATAAAAAACCTTCCTAATCTAACTCAAATATCTAAACATGCAAGTAAAATATGCATCATGGATGCATGGATACTTGAATCGGCCAAACCATATAGTTCAAGTAGGGAGATCGTTTTCTTCCACTTCCGAGACCTAGAACCATTTACTTCCGACAAGAAATCGAGGTGGGTAAAATTGTTTCTTTCTTTTCTCTTATTTAAAAATTTATACAAGTTAAATATATGGTGCATGTAAGTATTAAAACCTTGGTTATCTATTCTTGATTGAAATTCATTACCATGCATGTAATGGTCTTGATATTTGTTGAATTTTGTTTGTCATATTTTAATCATATGTGCAAATTAATTTATTGATGGAAATATTGGTTGAGTATGACAAATCTGACCTTTGGGGATTAAAATCTCAAAAACATATGAGTATATATATTGGACTATGGTAAGAGGATAATTAGCCACCGGAAGATTTGATAATTCGAACCTAAGTTCGAAGGATAAACTAAAATAATTTAAATAAGATAAATTTGAGGTAAAATTGTTAAAATCCATAACTATGATCTTATGCCTTAAAATTAAGTCTTAAAATATCAAATATACGTTCTCTATAAAATTTCACGTAAATCATAATTTACTAAAATAGAAAATTGGGACAAAAATGTAAATTTCAAGAATTCGGGGCCAAAACTGTAATTTACAGAAAATTACAGTTTCGAAAATAATATTTCCAGAAAAGTTGAACTCTCTGTACTCGTAACAATATAAAGAGTCTACCCCGAAAATTTGAGGTCAATCCGGCAAGAAACGAAAAAGATATGACCCGAATACTAAGATGTCGATTAAGACAAAACAAAGGGGTGAAATCATAAATTATAAAACAATAAAAATTAAAACTGGATGTAATAAAAAATTACAAGTCGTAAGGTTCAAATCGCAACTGGATTCATAATTTTCGGAGTTTAAATGAATCCAAACGAATTAATTAAAATTATAAGATAAAACTAAATAAAAATAATAATAATAGTACTATAATTTCGAAAGGGCAGAATTGTAATTTATAGGAGAAAAAAGCTCCATGCAACTTCTGATATCAGAACCTTATATTATAACAGACTTTTCGAAATAAAGTTCGTAATTTTCGGACTTATAATCAATCCGTACCGAATTATCCAAATTTATAAAATTTAGTAAAAATAATGATAGTACTTAAAAGACGAAAGGGCAGAACTGTAATTTTTGAAAGGTAAAACTTTTATGCAACTTCTGACCTTCAATCCTCACATCATAACGGACTTTTCGCAATAAAGTTCGTAATTTTCGGACTTATAATCAATCCGTACCGAATTATCCAAATTTATAAAATTTAGTAAAAATAATTATAGTACTTAAAAGAGGAAAGGACAGAACTGTAATTTCCAAAAGGTAAAACTTTCATGCAACTTCTGACCTTCAATCCTCATATCATAACAGACTTCTCGCAATAAAGTTCGTAATTTTTGGACGTATAATCAATCTATACCGAACTATTCAAATTTATGAATTTATTATAAGATTATGCTAAGACTCGCACAATAGCAATTTAATCATCAATCGGTTGAACTAATTCCTCTATCTTATCCAAGTCCATATACTATCAAATAGTCATATTGATATCATACAATATGCATAACCACTGTTAGTCACGACAATAATTGTTATTCAATTGAAATCGGGAGTAAGTGCTGTACGGAGCTAAGTGCTAAGACCTTTGGGCGGAAGCCACCGCTAGAGTCCATATGAGTACCTCTTGTAACACCCCGAGATATTTGGAGTATATTACAGCGCCGTGGACCCCTACATGGGACCCACCAGGCTACAAACAAGAAAACTCCACTCGACTAACCATCTCGGTTAGCGTGGACACACATTTAAATGATATGACATAAAAAGATACACACGGAGCAACCGGCGAAATAAGTATCAATCGACAGTGTAACAATTTTAAAGTAATACAATACGGAGTTTGAAATGAAAAGCCTAAGTACTCGCGAGTACAATCTATAAGTTTATAATTGTGAGAACAACCAAATCGAAATGGACAAAAGAAATAAAAAGACCCAAATGCACATGTCAACGACCCAGGCCAACATCCTCGTACTGTCCCGGTGCCCGCTTGTCCGGATAATCATAACCTGAAATCCATAACAAGAATTTCCCCAAAACAGGTCCCCCAATGGGGTTAGCAATTACGCTAGTACAAGTTATCAAGGCAAACCAATCGCTTACACATTTCATAGTACATGTACCAATATCATTTCAAAACCAAAACTAGACATGTCTTTTCCGGAAACAAACAGTCAAACAATTTGCCTTGGGAACAGAGTAATATCATAGATCCCGCCCGAGGCCTCTAAGGACCCTCCCGAGCTGGCCACATTATAAAAACAAAACACGCACATGCATCGCCTTGGGAATAGAGTAATATCATAGATCCCGCCCGAGGCCTCTAAGGACCCTCCCGAACTGGCTAGCTATACAAACTCATGAATCTGGGACGAAAACCTTTGTATTCCCTCCTTGATCCCGTCGGACCAACACGAGGTGAGCAAATCACACAAAAAATATATTACCATTCCACGTTAAGCATAAAGGTTTCCAAAAATACTTGCCTTGAATAATTGATGACGCAACGAACGGAAAGGATAACCACCGACGAACGCTAGAAATCAACGGAACCGAACCTAACGATTCGAAGAACATAATTACAACCAACTCTAGATGAATACGGAAATGGAATACACCCGAAAACCCGCCTACGATTCATGTATATTCGTACAAAAATAACAACGAGGGCGGATCACAACCAAACCCTCTCGATTCCGCAAAACCATGAAAATATACCATGAATCCATAGGGAAACTAATGATATTGACAAGTTTAATCATATTCATCATGAATCCACCAACAAAACGGAACGGATCGGAAGAAAATCCCAAAACCCCCAAATCGCCCAAAAGTAGGGTTCTAAGAGATTTACCTTCGATTGATGATGAAGAACACAAGTAGGTGTTGTTAATCTACTATAAAAACTCAAGGTAGAGGATGCCTGAAATAATCGAACGGAAGAATCGCTCGGAAATCGCCTGGAGAGGTTCTGCGTCGCGGGGAGAGAAGAAATGAAAATGATGTGTTCATCTGGGTCAACTCCCTGGTTTATATAGCCAGGGAGTGTTAGCGCGCGCTAATCCTCAAGGTTAGCGTGCGCTAACGGGATAAAATTACAGGCCAAAATAGTTAGCGTCCAGTCCAGTAGGCAGACTTCTGGTCGTTAGCGTGCGCTACTCCAAACGTAGCGTGCACTAATAACCTCTCGGTAGCGCGCGCTATCGACTAATAGCGTGCGCTACCTGGACATCAGCCGAGTTCAGAAGCAACTGTCAGTACACACCTGATCCGGTTAGCGCGCGCTATCGACCAAATGTAGCGTGCGCTAAAGTATATTGGTAGCGCGCGCTATCGACCAATAGCGTGCGCTACCTGGGCATCAGTAGAGTCCAGTGGCAAACTGCCCAGTACTGGACATCCGCACTAGCGCACGCTACCGGGCATCTCAGCGTGCGCTAACTCCCAACATTAGCGTGCGCTAGCATACATAGCGTACGCTAATCTACCAGTCCAGAGGGCTGGAATTAGTACTGCCACTCCCAGG
Organism: Orobanche coerulescens; assembly: GCA_033398695.1. NCBI lineage: Eukaryota > Viridiplantae > Streptophyta > Magnoliopsida > Lamiales > Orobanchaceae > Orobanche > Orobanche coerulescens. Next base: position 133,226,340 of record CM065818.1, read on the forward strand.
GCTTGCCCTCTAGCGCGCGCTACGAAACAGTCGTAGCGTGCGCTACTAAGTGACCCCTAGCGTGCGCTATGCAGAAAAGATAGCGTGCGCTAGGTACGAAATATAAACGGTCCAAAACACCGGAATATGAACGAGACGTTAAATGAAACATATCAAGACGCATCGAAACATAGAATGGATACACGGCAACCCCGAAACAGCGGTTCCGTATAACAATAACGAGAATCAGATCAATAGATGACGGAAAAGATACACTGTAAGATACACGAGGGTCACTACGACCGAGAAATACATCAAAAATAAAAATACAAGGGAAAGAAAAAATGTAGATATTACATTCTACCCCTCTAGAAACAAGTTTCGTCCCGAAACTTAAGAAACAAACAACTCAGGGTATCTAGCACGCATGCTATCCTCGGTTTCCCAAGTTGCCTCCTCGACTCCGTGTCTCGACCACTTCACCTTGACCAAAGGGATGGTCTTATGCCTCAGTCGTTTCTCCCGATGCTCTAAAATCTTCAAAGGACGTTCCTCAAAAGTAATATCCTCGATGACGTCAATCTCACCATAATCGATGACGTGACTAGGATCTGGGACATATTTCCTCAGCTGGGAAACATGAAAAACGCTATGAACATGGCTCAAGGTCGGGGGTAATGCCAAACGGTATGCTAACCCACCGACTCGCTCAAGAATCTCGAAGGGTCTAATAAATCTCGGACTCAGCTTTCCCTTCTTCCCGAAACGGAAAACTCCTCTCGTCGGCGACACCTTCAGCAAAACATGGTCTCCCACCTCGAATTCTAAAGGTCGATGACGGACATCGGCATATGACTTCTGTCGACTCTGGGCAGTCAACATCCGTTCTCGAATTAATTCTATCTTCCGTCTCATCTCTAAAACGACATGCGGTTCGATCCCGACCAAATCGGACGCCTCATTCCAACAGATCGGTGATCGACATCGCCGACCATAAAGTGCCTCATACGATGCCATCCGAATCGATGCGTGCCAGCTATTGTTGTACGTGAATTCGATCAATGGCAAATGCTCCTCCCAGTCGCTGCTCCAATCGAGGGCACAAGCACGCAACATGTCCTCGAATGTCTGGATAGTGCGTTCTGACTGTCCATCTGACTAGGGATGAAAAGAGGTACTCAAATGCAAACGGGTACCCAACGCCTTATGCACCGCCTGCCAAAAGTGCGATACGAAACGGCCATCACGATCCGAAACAATAGACTTCGGAGTACTGTGAAGCCTCACAATCTGCGCGATAAACACACGAGCCAACTTTTCTGGACCCCAAGTGTCCTTGATGCCCAGAAATTGTGCCGACTTGGTCAGACGATCAACAATCACCCATACCATATTCCTGCCCGACCTCGATCTCGGCAAATTCGTAACAAAATCCATCGATATATCTTCCCATTTCCATTCTGGAATGGAAAGTGACTGTAATAACCCATCCGGTCGCTGATGCTCGATTTTGACCTGCTGACAAGTCAAACATCTTGCTACAAACCGCGCGACTTCCACCTTCATATCATTCCACCAGAAATTCCTCCTCAGGTCCTTGTACATCTTACTCGAACCAGGATGAACGGAATAAGGTGTAGCATGGGCCTCACGCAAAATACTCTGTCGCAACTCTGGGTCGTTCGGCACACAAAGCCGACTCTGGAATCTCAAAACACCATCCTCGTGAATCACAAATCCAGGAGACTTTCCCTTAAGAACGTTCTCTCGGATTTGAGTAATCATCGGATCCTCTAATTGCTTCAGCTTAATTTCATCGATCAAAGACGACGAAATCTCTAAAGCACAAAGTTGCCCGACAGCTCCAGGCAACAAAACCTCAACATCAAACTCAATCAAAGCCCGCCGAAGCTCAGACTGAGACGTAAGGACCTCAAGCGTTCGCAATGCAATTGGTTTCCGACTCAAGGCGTCGGCCACGACGTTCGCCTTGCCCGGATGATAAAGGATTTCGAGGTCATAATCCTTAATCAGCTCTAACCACCTCCTCTGCCTCATATTCAACTACCGCTGAGTAAATATGTATTTCAGACTTTTATGATCGGTAAAAATCTGACATGTAGAGCCGAAAAGATAGTGACGCCAAATCTTGAACGCGAAAACAACTGCCGCTAACTCCAAATCATGAGTAGGGTAGTTCAGCTCATACGGCCTCAACTGTCTCGACGCAAAGGCAATGGTCTTGCCGTGCTGCATCAATACGCACCCAAGACCCTGACCCGAAGCATCGCTATAAACGGAGAATCCCTCGTTGCTACATGGCAACGCCAAAACCGGGGCTGAAGTCAAACGCTTCTTCAGTTCCTCAAAACTCGACTATCTCTCGTCATTCCAGACAAACTTCTCGGATTTCTGGAGCAACTGTGTAAGTGGCCGAGCTAGTTTTGAGAAACCCTCGACGAACCTACGGTAGTAGCCAGCCAAACCCAAGAAACTACGGACCTCCTTCACATTTGTGGGCGATGCCCAATCCAACACCGCTCAATTTTCTCGGATCCACACGGACTCCTACCGAAATCACGTGACCTAAAAACATCACTTCCTTCAGCCAGAACTCACATTTCGAGAACTTCGCATAGAGTTGCTCGGTCCTCAAAATGTCTAACACTATCCGCAGATGATGGGCATGCTCTTCCTCATTCCTCGAATAGATAAGAATATCGTCAATGAAGACGACGACACACTTATCCAAATACTCGATAAAGACTTTGTTCATCAACTGCATGAACACCGCCGGCGCATTAGTTAACCCAAAGGGCATAACTACGAACTCATAATGTCCGTATCTCGTCCGAAAAGCTGTTTTCGGCACGTCGGACTCTCTCACCCGAAGTTGATAGTACCCCGATTTCAAATCAATCCTCGAGAATACCGCAGCTCCCTGCAACTGGTCAAACAAGTCATCAATTCTCGGCAAAGGATACTTGTTCTTGATGGTCACCTTGTTTAGTTCGCGATAGTCGATACACAAACGTAGTGAACCATCCTTCTTACGCACAAACAGGACCGGTGCGCCCCAATGCGAAGCGCTCGGTCGAATATAACCCGACTAAAGAAGCTCACTCAATTGCTTCTTCAGCTCGGCCATCTCTGAAGGTGCCATGCGATACGGCACCTTCGAAATTGGAGCCTCACCCGGCTCTAACTCTATAGAAAACTCAACCTCACGATCCGGTGGCAATCCCGGTAACTCGTCAGGAAATACATCAGGAAACTCACTAACGACTGGAATCGATGAAAGCTCCACTCCACCATCCTCCGCCTTCAAGGCATAGCACCAATAACCAGCACACCCCTTTCGCAGGAGACTCATCGCCTTCAAGGTATTAATAACGAACTTCTGGTTTCCCCTCTTTCGCCCTGCGAAAGAGTGTTCGGTGCCGTCCTCGGCTAACATAGTGATGATTCTCATGTGGTAGTTCATGATTGCGCCATGCCGCTCGAGCCAATCATCCCCGAGAATCAAACCCTCACCCTCAATATTAACAACAATAAGATTAGAGAGCCAAGCTCTCTCACAAATAAACACAGAGCAGTCTCGGACTTCTCGATCACCGATAATTCTATCACCGCTAGGGAGTTTAACAACGAAAGGCTCGCAAGGTGACAAGCAGTCGAGACTCAGACGGCGTACACACTCTAGAGAAATGAATGAATGCGTAGCACCCGAATCAAAAAGCAAACCGACAGGATGAGAATGGATATGAACGGTACCTGTCGCCACAGTAGCTGCTGGGTCATCGGCCCTCCTCATCTCGTATATACGCGGCTGGGCGGAGCCGACACTGGAAGCTCCTCCTCTAGCGGGTTGACCCCGACCCCTACCGCGGCCGGCACTCGGTGGAGGCGGCGGAGCAAATGAGCCCTGGTTCACACTCGGCTCCATAGCTACTGGTTGAGAATAACGGGCGCTGCGAAGCTGTCTGATCTGTTCAAAAAAGGGGGCCTTGTGGCCCAACTGTCCACAAGTATGACAAGTAAACTTTGGACGAGGACATAGTCGGCTCCTATGGCCCTGTACACCACAGTTAAAGCATGTGGGTTCACGAGCGGAGGTTCCGGCGGCACCCCAAAAGCTCCCAGAGAAACGAGCCGAACCGCCCGTAGAAATATTTGCAGACTGAGACTTCTGCTGGCCTCCACTCTTGGGACCAGAAAAATTTCCGACCGACTTCTGCTTCTTGCTCTCACGAGCCAAATCACTAGCCGTCACCGACATATCATAAGCGAGGGCCCTACTCTGATAATCCTTCAAAGTAGTGCAGACGAGTCCAGACATGTAGTCCCGAACGGACAGTTTCATCCTCCTGGAAAAATGGAAAATTTTGTCGCTCTCAGCGACAACTTGGGTCTTCACATAACCCAACTCCTTGTTAAAATAGGCAATAGCTTGGAATACGGGAATATCCCGTGGTTGAGCATCATAGAAAGCATGCACTCGAGCCTGTCTGACCGGCCACGGACAATATTCGGTCTCCATCAATTCTTAGAATTCGGCCCACGAAGCAACATGATCTTTGGGACCAACGGCCTCCCACCAATCTGTAGCATCTCCCATGAGAAAGTATTGAGCAATAGGGACCTTACGGTCCTCGGGCGCTTGGTAGCAAAGGACGACTTTGGATATCTCCTTGATCCACCCTTCCCAGCCGATCGGGTCCGAAGCTCCCGAAAACTGAGGAGGATGCATCTTGATGACATCCTGAAGCCAGCGATCCGCTCCGCCCCGATTAGCATGGGCCTGATCGGGGTTCTGGACCACCTGAGCTATAGCCGTCATTTGGTTAACCATTTGCTGCATAACAGCCGCAATACCAAGATCGGCGCGCTCCTGAGAAGAAGCATGACTGTGACGGTCGCCAGTACTGCTGGCTCCTGAAGAGTGCGACGACCACGGTTTCCTCGGCCACGTCCATGGCCACGACCACGACCACGGTTTCCTCCGGCATCCATACTGGTGTTAAGAGATAACAGAAGTATATCGAGGATGAGTAAGGAAGGAAAAAGCATCCACGATGATAAGCAAAGGAGGGAGAATAACCATAGTTCAGGAAACGGAATACAGTACGAAAAAATAAAGAATCGAGTAAGGGAACTTACGAACACTGGAAGTACTGAGATGCCGGCAGCGGTGTGACAATGTGCAAAACAAAACACGACTAGACCCAAATAACCGACAAGCCTAGGTATCTATAAACCTAGAGCTCTGATACCATTTTCTGTAACATCCCGAGATATTCGGAGTATATTACAGCGCCGTGGACCCCTACATGGGACCCACCAGGCTACAAACAAGAAAACTCCACTCGACTAACCATCTCGGTTAGCGTGGACATACATTTAAATGATATGACATAAAAAGATACACACGGAGCAACCGGCGAAATAAGTATCAATCGACAATGTAACAATTTTAAAGTAATACAATACGGAGTTTGAAATGAAAAGCCTAAGTACTCGCGAGTACAATCTATAAGTTTATAATTGTGAGAACAACCAAATCGAAATGGACAAAAGAAATAAAAAGACCCAAATGCACATGTCAACGACCCAGGCCAACATCCTCGTACTGTCCCGGTGCCCGCTCGTCCGGATAATCATAACCTGAAATCCATAACAAGAATTTCCCCAAAAACGGGTCCCCCAACGGGGTTAGCAATTACGCTAGTACAAGTAATCAAGGCAAACCAATCGCTTACACATTTCATAGTACATGCACCAATATCATTTCAAAACCAAAACTAGACATGTCTTTTCCGGAAACAAATAGTCAAACAATTTGCCTTGGGAACAGAGTAATATCATAGATCCCGCCTGAGGCCTCTAAGGACTCTCCCGAGCTGGCCATATTATAAAAACAAAACACGCACATGCATCGCCTTGGGAACAGAGTAATATCATAAATCCCGCCCGAGGCCTCTAAGGACCCTCCTGCACTGGCTAGCTATACAAACTCATGAATCCGGGATGAAAACCTTTGGATTCCCTCCTTGATCCCGTCGGACCAACACGAGGTGAGCAAATCACACACAAAATACATTACAATTCCACGTTAAGCATAAAGGTTTCCAAAAATACTTGTCTTGAATAATTGATGACGCAACGAACGGAAAGGATAACCACCGACGAACGCTAGAAATCAACGGAACCGAACCTAACGATTCGAAGAACATAATTACATCCAACTCTAGACGAATACGGAAATGGAATACACCCGAAAACCCGCCTACGATTCATGTATATTCATACAAAAATAACAACGAGGGCGGATCACAACCAAACCCTCTCGATTCCGCAAAACCATGAAAATATACCATGAATCCGTAGGGAAACTAATGATATTGACAAGTTTAATCATATTCATCATGAATCCACCAACAAAACGGAACGGATCGGAAGAAAATCCCAAAACCCCCAAATCGCCCAAAAGTAGGGTTCTAAGAGATTTACCTTGGATTGATGATGAAGAACACAAGTAGGTGTTGTTAATCTACTACAAAAAACTCAAGGTAGAGGATGCCTGAAATAATCGAAGGGAAGAATCGCTCGGAAATCGCCTGGAGAGCTTCTGCGTCGCGGGGAGAGAGGAAATGAAAATGATGTGTTCATCTGGGTCAACTCCCTGGTTTATATAGCCAGGGAGTGTTAGCGCGTGCTAATCCTCAAGGTTAGCGTGCGCTAACGGGATAAAATTACAGGCCAAAATAGTTAGCGTCGACCCAAAGAGCGACTCGCCGTTAGCGTGCGCTACTCCAAACGTAGCGTGCGCTAATACCCTCTCGGTAGCGCGCGCTATCGACCAATAGCGTGCGCTACCTGGACATCAGCCGAGTCCAGAAGCAACTGTCAGTACACACCTGATCCGGTTAGCGGGCGCTATCGACCAAACGTAGCGTGCGCTAAAGTATATTGGTAGGGCGCTCTATCGACCAATAGCGTGCGCTACCTGGGCATCAGTAGAGTCCAGTGGCAAACTGCCCAGTACTGGACATGCACACTATCGCACGCTACCGGGCATCTCAACGTGCGCTAACTCCCAACATTAGCGTGCGCTAGCATACATAGCGTACGCTAATCCACCAGTCCAGAGGGCTGGAATCAGTACTGCCACTCCCAGGGCTTGTCCTCTAGCGCGCGCTACGAAACAGTCATAGCGTGCGCTACTAAGTGACCCCTAGCGTGCGCTATGCAGAAAAGATAGCGTGCGCTAGGTACGAAATATAAACGGTCCAAAACACCGGAATATGAACGAGACGTTAAACGGAACATCTCAAGACGCATCGAAACATAGAATGGATACACGGCAACCCCGAAACAGCGGTTCCGTATAACAATAACGAGAATCAGATCAATAGATGACGGAAAAGATACACTGTAAGATACACGAGGGTCACTACGACCGAGAAATACATCAAAAATAAAAATACAAGGGAAAGAAAAAATGCGGATATTACACCTCTAGAGTCCATTTTTCTATCTATATGCATGAGGGGCGGTTAGTCTAAGTCATGAATCGAGCAGCGTGGCTGCGGTTCTAGGCAAACCTACCGTCGTATCCTATTCCCTTGAAGCCGAAGGACGGAGTGATCCTAAGGTGACTGGGTCGTAGAATTCGGATATAGTCGCGATTATGATATGATCTGGGCATAGACCCAAGCTAAGGACATATCGAGCCCAGATAAGAGATAAGGCAGCACGTCACCAAGCGTGAGAGCGATAAAGCTCAAAGGCCAATGTTAAAGTGACGGTCCGATAAACGCCCAAGGCTACGATTATCAAACCAAAGGTCGTGGCGATAGTCAAAGGCCATACACTGATAACGGTCTAAGACGATATAAGGAGGCTAAGGGATTAGTCATGTAGACGACCTCCCAAAGCTAAATACTCATTGATCGCTCGATGTCGTGCATTCTTCATACTCAACGGCAATCTACGGAGATTGACTATACATTCATGTCATAATTCATAATATTCTTCTTTAAAACTTGTACCAATTTTTAAAAAACACTATTTTTCAAAAGTGGGAGAAACATAATGTTTATTAAATAATAAACTCATTAAATACCCAAACCCAACTCACTGAGAATCCATTATTCTCACCCCATTTTGAATTGTTTTCTAAAACCCCACTAGATGAAGAGAACCAAGAAGAAGAAGGGACAGATGCTGATGACCACTGAAGACCGTCCTCAAACTATTACCAAGACGTAGGAATTAGGATGTTGCTTTAACACTTCTTTTTATTTCTATGTCATAATGTATTCTGGTTTCCGATGTACTCTTTTGCACTTGATGTAATAATTCCGCTATACTCTTGAATATTTCTTTTCTATGAAATAACCAGTCTTAGTTCACCGGACTGAGATCTGGCATATGTATGCTTTACTAGAATGTATTATCACAAACGTTATTTATCACGTTAACTGTCGCGTTCTCGTCCAACCCCAGTGTGGGGGCGTGATAGGAGTGGTATCAGAGCTCGGTTTGTAAGAAGGAAACTTACATCGAGCTTTTCCAGGATAAGATTCTTCGGACTTAATTAGAATCCCCACCTAGTATGAAGTAAATATTATTCTACAAGAAGACATTTTCAGATAGGAATCTCTAGAACCTAACTTAAGGTTTAGTTCATGTCGTCCATTAAGATATATCTCAATCCATTCACTATTCATCCAGAATGAGCGTCACCAACCAGTATTGTCAAAAATAATTGAGTCGCTATACTATTCGTTTGGAATAGTAATGGCTAATTTCAACTTATTAAAGTTCTGTGTTGCCACGTACCTCGTAGTCAACTTAGCTATGTTATTCGTCGGAAGACATAAAGCTATTACTGTAAGGCATTATTCAAAATATTCGACCCATCTGAATGGGGCGAAATCCAAACTTTGAAAAAACTTATAGTTTGATTTGAATTATTAAGACATATTTCCTTAATAATTATCTGTGTATTTCCGTCCTTTGAACCGTCTCTTTAAGATGTTACCTACTATTGATAATTGGTAAGGAAAACCTACGTTTTCTTATCCAATGCTGTATTTTTTCATGAAACAGCATTGCGAATGTAATAATAAAGTTGAATAATGATAACATTTCTTGATACTCAACAAGCAAATGCAAGAATCTTAATTAACACTCACTTCCATAATCACTACCCGTAAGCTTAAAAGTATCCACACCTATGGGTGCGAGCCAAGAAACAGATTTAGTATTTAGAGATTGTGAAGTGATCATTAAAGGTCACTGTTTTCCTGCTGACCTAATTCTTCTCCCTATACTTGAGTATGACCTCATACTTGGGATGGATTGGCTATCTAAACACTTTGCACAACTCGACTGCCATTCTAAAATAGTTCGATTCTGCAAACCCGATCACCCAGTAGTTGAACTACACAGGGATGCTAGAATTAACTCGGCCCCAATCATATCAGCCACGAAAGCGAGAAAGGCCATCTCGAAGGGAGCAACGGGATATTTGGCTTTTGTCATTAACAAACCCAAGAGCAAAATGGAGATTGAAGCTACACCAGTAGTATCAGAGTACCGTGATGTTTTCCCCACGGAACTCACTTCTCTACTTCAAGATAGGGAAGTTGAATTCAGCATTGACATCTTGCCGGGAAAGGCACCTGTGGCTAGAACGCCATATCGAATGGCCCCACTGGAACTGCAAGAACTGAAGGTTCAGTTGCAGAAATTGCTAGAGGTTGGATTTATCCGACCAAGTATATCTCCTTGGGGAGCACCAGTGCTATTCGTAAAAAAGAAATATGGCACACTAAGATTGTGCATCGATTATCGAGAACTTAACAATATTACCGTTAAGAACAAGTATCCACTTCCCAGGATCGATGAATTATTCGAACAACTACAAGGAGAAACGGTTTACTCAAAGTTCGATCTTCAACAGGGATATTACCAATTGAGGATCAAAGAGAATGACATACCGAAGACTGCCTTTCAAACCAGGTATGGTCATTATGAATTCGTGGTAATGCCTTTTGGATTGACCAATGCACCGGCTGCATTTATGGATTTAATTCACTGTGTATTCCAACCGTATCTAGATCAATTCGTAGTGATATTTATCGACGACATACTCGTTTATTCCAAGTCAGATCAAGATCACGAAACTCACCTGAGATTGGTACTAGATACACTAAGGAAGCACAAGTTGTACGCCAAATTCAGCAAGTGTGAATTCTGGTTAAGAGAGGTAGTGTTTTTAGGACAAGTAATATCTGGAGATGGAGTCGCAGTAGATCCATCAAAGGTGGAGACTATTCTGGACTGGAAGAGTCCAGAAACAATCACAGAGATACGGAGCTTTCTTGGACTTGCGGGTTACTACCAAAAATTCATTAAAGATTTTTCCAAAATCACAGGACCACTCACAAGACTGACGCAGAAGCACGTCAAATTTGAGTGGAATGATAAGTGTGAGTTGAGCTTCCGGGAACTCAAGAGAAAACTCACTACCGTACATGTGCTAACACATCCCGAAGGGAGTGAAGGATTTGTGGTTTACAGCGATGCATCAAAGGAAGGATTAGGAGTTGTGCTGATGCAAAACGGCAAGGTTGTGGCTTATGCATCACGAAAGCTGAAAATCCACGAGACGAATTATATGACCCATGACCTTGAACTAGCAAAGCAATAGTGTTTGCTTTGAAGAAATGGAGACACTACCTGTATGGAGCTACATTCACCATCTTTACCGACCAAGAGTCTCAAATATTTGTTCTCTCGTAAGGAGTTGAATCTAAGATAGAGATGGTGGATAGAACTTCTCAGATTATAACCTCACCATTCAAGATCATTCGTGCAAGGCCAATGTCGAAAGGTGACGCCTTAAGTAGGAAAGCGAGTGTGGCTAGACTCATGATAAGGGAATGGGATGCCCTAAGAGAAATAATCCAATGGAACCCAAGGCACGCAAGGACACACGTCTTATGCGCTAATTTGTCAATAAAGCCGGATTTACTTGAGGAAATACGAGAAGCACAAACACAAGACGAGAAGTTATGTAAACTTACCCTTGGCCAAATTTTCGCAAATCTCAGAGAACTTCCATTAGCCTCGAAATAATGGCTCGTACTGCTGCATCGCCCACAAATCTACCGGTGGAAAAGCCCCCAGGAAGCAGCTCGCCACCAAGGCGGCGAGAAAGTCGGCCCCAACCACCGGTGGTGTCAAGAAGCCTCACCGTTACCGTCCTGGAATGGTCGCTCTTCGTGAAATCCGCAAATATCAGAAGAGCATGGAGCTTCTCATCCGAAAGCTGCCATCCAGCGTCTGGTCCGTGAAATCGCACAGGATTTCAAGACAGATTTGAGGTTCCAGAGCCACGCTGTACTCGCTATTCAGGAAGCGGCGGAGGCGTATCTTGTGGGACTATTCGAATATACCAATTTGTGCGCAATTCACGCCAAGAGGGTCACAATCATGGCCATGGACATCCAGTTGGCTCGACATATTCATGGTGAACGTGCTTAGGCATAATCATGGTCTATGGTCTAGCGGCGGTGTCGGTTTAGTTAGGCTTTCATTTTAGCATATGTTTTTTTATAACTATTTTGAAAAACGCCCCAGAGACAAATTTAATGGAATTTGATTTTGTTCTCAGAATTTGACAAATCACTTGGTAGCAATATTATGGTTTCTATTTTCTGTGTAAAAAAAGTTGTGTAAACTTAAGGAAAAGGTCGCACAAGGCGAGAACTCAAGAGTAAAAAAAGTTGTGTTACATTAGCATGTCAGCTAATGGAACACTAAAATTCAAAAACCGAATATGTGTTCCCAACAATGACGAACTCAAGAGGAAAATTTTAGCATAAGCTCACTGCTCTCGGTATACAATACATCCAGGTGGTAATAAGATGTATAAGGATCTGAAGAAACACCCATGTCGCACGAAGATGATGGCTGCACCATGATACTAATCACGACCGACATCTCAGACGATGCATCGCGACATGGTTCAGTCAGACATAATCTGACTAGACAAGACTCGACAATACACGATTTGACCCGACAACCTAGGTTTCCACAACCTAAGCTCTGATAACTTATTCTGTAACACCCCCAATCGACTAAAATATTACAAAGATCTGCACTTCTCCGTGAGGATTTACCAGGCTAGATACCAAAACAAGACATCACAACATATGCCAACATGGCCAAATACGAATCAGCAGACCGATTTGACTTTTGATAAATAACATACATCTTAAACTTCATATACACCTCTCTTTAAAAAATCATGCCCTCGCAGGGGTCAAGATACAACAACGCTCCCATACGATGAGAAACACTACGGTGGAAAGAAAATACACCACGACCACCAGTACCAAGTACTAGTATTCATGTGATTACTATCATTTGTCTTCCATCATCCTTCGTTCCGAACTTGTGGTTTTATCCCCAAGAACGTTCACGCACCTGAATGCAGTAACATGCATCCACCCCCTGATTACTTGGAGGTTAGCAAACTGGAATTTTGCTAATGAAAGTATAAAGTGCAATTATGAACCATACACATCATATTCCAAGATTATAATAATTTGAATAATCAAGGAATCAAACACATCGAAAGAATACCCAAGATGTTTCATTTGAACAAATAAACCAAAACCCTAAAGGCAGTAATACTACCTTGCGAATGGGATGAGAAAGTTACAACAATTATGGAACCTAAAGATCTCAATTCTCTTGATTTTAGCGTGTTTATTGGTTCACTAATAAATTATGAGATCGTTCTTAAATCATAGAACACGAAGTCAAAACAGAAAGAAAATCAATAGCTTTAAAATCTAAGAAGATGTCAAGAAATGAAGAAGATATCTCGGTTGATGATAACGATGAAGGATCGGCATTCTATGCCAAGAGCATCAATAAGCACCAAAATTTATTGAATTGGAGAAGAAAAGACATCAACTCGCAAACCCAAAATGAGTCAAAAAGGTTCGACAATAATTGTCAAAATTGAGGAAAACCCGGCTAATTTGTGAAGAACTGTTATAGCTCGACTTCCAAGAAAGAAGTCTTAATAGCCACATGGAGTGACGAAGAAGATGAAGATGAATATGTGCAAAATAATCTCGCACTCATGGCAAGAAGCTCATTTGGTGACAGTGACAATGAAAGCCAAGAATGTATCTCGTCTGACGATGAACTATTTAATGCTTTTGGGTTATTACATACGGACTTCCAAAATTCTTTAATTGATAAATTCCTTAAAACTAAAAATAAATTTTTGGAAGATGAAATCTCCAAATTACAACAAAAAGGGAAATTTATTGATATTGATCATTCTTTATGATTAGAAAGAGAGAATAAATTGAAAAATGATTTGTCAAAAGTTCAAAATGAACTAAAGTATTTAACGAATAAATTTTCTCTCGAAATGAATAATTTTAAAATTGCTTAGTGTTCAAATTTTTCTTAAATAAACAAGGATTAGGATTCAATCATTGCGACAAAAATGAATCCTTAAATTTGAAAGTACCCCAATGTGGTAAATCGGGCATCACATTTCAAACAGTAAAGCCCAAGATGAATGATCAAAATAAAGAAAATATGGATTCCAAATGAACCATAATAACAAACATAGTCTATTTACCAAATGAAAAACGATGTTGTGATATTTCTTACACGCAAGTGCACGTCATCGTTTACAAGTAATAAAGTGATAAGTAGAGTATCGTTCCCACGAGGATTGAATCTCTAACTACCGATTTTTGTGTATTCCAATTTTATTTGAACAATCGAATTTGGGTTTTGCGATTAATAACTAAAAGAATTACTAAAAGACTAAGCATTAGAAAACGATAGTTTGAATAAAAGAAATCAAATGATGAATAAGTCTAGGATTCTGAATTCACCTCAGTTTATCCGAATTTACTCTCGATTATCCGTAATAAATAATTTTCCCAATTTATTGAAGGCGGAGCTTGCTAATAAATTCTACCGCCTCTCCCGAGGTCAATAGATTTATCTAAAGGCGAATAACGCACTATATCCCTAGGTGAATTAATTCGTCAATAGGTGAAAAGATTAAAATCTCCCAAAGGCCACGTAGTTCCTATGAGTATATTCCTATCTCATAGAATAAAACGGTCCTCACCAATAGTTCCTCACCAAATCTCCTCTCCCGATTCGAAGTGAATGATTAAATCAATACAACTATTGGCCAGATAATTGCAAGCATTAAACACAATTGGGACAACTCAATAAAAAGGTAATTAATTGGATAATCTCAAGAAATTCGTCAAAACAAAGGTTTCATCAAAACCCTAGATTAGGGCTTTAGCCTGACATACTAAAAATTGAAAATACATAATAGATAAATGAAAGCATAAAAATCAAACGCAGATGAAGCTCGGATTCCTCCGTTCTTCAGCTTCCGCCCTCTGCCCTTGAAGTCTTCTGCTTCCCTCTTCTTCCTCCGTCTCTAAGCTTAAGCTCCAAAAGATCCCAGATCAAAAGATAAATTAATTAGGGTCTTAAACCCTATTTATAGCTCACCATATCCTCCAAATCGCGTCCGTATCCGTAGGTCGAAAACTGGCTTCGAAACGGCCCTAATTCGCGCGGACAACCAAAAACCGCCAAGTGTGCCGCGGCGCACTATACCTGTGCCGCGGCACAGAGCCTTCAGCTGGATGCCTGGGCGTCCTCAATTTCTTCTGTGCCGCGGCTCACCTGGGCTATGCCGCGGCACAGAGTACAGTTTACTCTGCCTTCGGCTGGGTGTCTTCCTGTGCCGCGGCCCTGCTTCCTTGTGCCGCGGCTCATAGTCCAGATTTGCCGTTTTCGCCCGTTTTGCCTCGTTTTAGCTTCCGGACTTCAATTTCCTGTCAATCATACAAAATTAAGGCATTAAAAGCTCATTTAGACAATTTCACACTCCAAAATACTACAAAATAATGATAAATAAGCGTATAAAAATACACCTAACAAATACCCCCAAACTTAAGTCTTTGCTTGTCCTCAAGCAAAAAGAATTAAATTCAATAAAAGAATGTCGTGAATCATCGTGCAACTCATAGTATTCAACCTAATCAATACTATCCTGTAATTCTCTCTAAATAATACAAGTGTCATAATAGCAAGCTGCACTCAGAATAATGATTCCGCAAAGTAATCAAGTTCACTCTAATCACTGCTCATGAAGAAAATCCAAACAAAGATTAACAAAACGTGAGTCAAATCGACCACAATATGAAAGGCTAAAATAAACAAGCTAGTTCGTCCTGCTCCACGCCTAGTGGCACAATTTTCACGAGTTTCATAACAAATAAACCTGACAAGATTCCCTTATATATATGCTCAAGAATTTGATTCGAGTTGACCACTAGGTTAGGATCTCGGATGTTTCATCGATAATCCTAGGTGGAACTTCCATTCTCAGGTATTGGGAAACCGATAGACGTAAAAGACACTCATGGGGCACATGGATGCTTATAATTACTAAGTTCCCTTCTACAGAGGAGAAACAACTAGAATATATAATTTCCGCATGTCCGAATCAAGGTCACCGTTTTACGCGAGAGTAAACAGGGTCACGCGAATACCCCGGCTACTAGGCTCCCTAACATCGGCACATGTGAAACCTCTAAATCACTAGTCTAATCAGTGGTCGCCGCTTTACGCGAGAGTAAACAACGGGTCACACGAATGCCCCTTACTAGACTTCCCTTCATAGAACAACATTATCTCGACTTTTGGAAAACTCGACCGACTCTAAACTCAATCTAAGTGCCAACACGACTAATGAAACAAGATTTACTCACTATCCGGAAAATGTAACCAAACGTATCGACGGTGATTTTAAAACATGTATGTATCGTCTCTTATCTGCCAAGACCTCTACAATCACGAAAAATTTTGGCCCTAAATGAATACTAAGCGCAATGTAAATAACTGACTACAACTCGACTAAAACTCGACCGTTTCTTCAGAGAGAAAAACAGTGTCGTAACATCAGTATCACACAAATAGAAGCACGAAAAATTCACGAATAAAGAAAAACTAAGACAAGCAAGGCTATCTAAAAAATTTTTACGCAAAGTAATGAAAAGTGCAACGAAATAAAGTACAGCAATAAAATAAAATACAGCAATGAATGTAGCAACTGAAAGTAAATCCCCCCCCCAAACTTAGGACGTACATTGACCTCAATGGCAAAAAATGATATGCAATAAAAGTAAAAGGTCAAGTACTCCCCTCCAGTCCGCTCAGGAGCTGGTGCCGGCATCATCCGGTGAGCTTGCACGCTTCTTGACTACATCATGCGGAGTGTGAATAAATGAGCTTGCATCATCAAAAAGGAAGTTAAGTACGAGCTCTCAAGTTTAACATGATGTAAGGGTTGGGGATAATGTAATTCGATAACACGATTCATTGCATATAATTTTGAAAATGCCTAGCTTACCAATTTTCCATTGCTGCAATTTATCAAACACCTTGTGTGCACAAGTTAAAATGAAGAACAAGAATTTTAATGGTTAATTCCAAATCCCAAAAATAATAACACAGATAATAACCCTGAATCACGACAACTATCATCAATAATTCGTTCATAAATATCAATTCCATCACAATATCAAATTCCCCATATTCCAACTCCATTTTAGAAACAACAATGAAGAACAACTAGCAATATAAAACTCCAAATCTTTTCACATCAAGAATCACTTATGATTTAGAAATAAAAAAATACCTGGAGAATTTGAGAAGGAGACTAATAGAATGGTATCAACTAACCTCATTGTGTGAAGGAAGGAATGAAGGAAGGGAAGGAAGAAGATACCTTGTGCAGGCCGATCGATTGAATGAGCCCAACCTGGTTGCTCTTATTTTGCGACGGGGGCCGCGGCACAGTAAAAGTGAGCCGCGGATCAAAGTACAGTAGGCCTGGGACATTTTGTAATACCACCGGGTGCCGCGGCTCAGTTTTCGTGTGCCGCGGCTCAGTGAGTTAGTGTGCCGCGGCTCATTTTACGCGTGCCGCGGCACAAAGTACAGCCTCCTGGGCGTTTCTTGGCCATTTGGTGTGCCGCGGCTCAGATCTAGTGTGCCGCGGCTCAGTGACCTGGTGTGCCGCGGCTCAGTAAGATTGTGCCGCGGCACATGGTGCAGTTTGATCGGCCATTTTTCATCAGCTGGTGTGTGCCGCGGCTCACTTCTGTTGTGTCGCGGCCCATCATTGAATTCCTCCCTTTTGCTGATTCCTGCACAGAATTTTTACACGAAAACATCAAGACGAGAGGGAAGGATGGATCAAAGAAGAATGACGACGAAGGAAAAAACTCCAAAAATGCAAGAAAACAATAAAGAATCTACAACTAATACTCGGGTTGCCTCCCGAGGAGCGCTAAGTTTATAGTCTTCAGCCGGACTTTTCTCGCATTCATCCGGCGGTGGATAAGGTGACGCTCGTTTTCTGCGTGTCTATGGGATTACCCAAGTATGACTTCAACCGTTGTCCATTAACTTTGAATTTTCGGGCGTCTTTTTGGACTTCTACTGCACCATGTGGAAACACTTGAACTACGGTGAACGGTCCCGACCATCGTGAACACAATTTCCCGGGAAATAACTTTAAGCGAGAGTTAAATAGCAACACCTCTTGACCCGGGACAAATTCTCTCTGCGTGATGTGCTTATCATGCCAAATCTTTGTCCGCTCCTTATAAAGTTTTGCATTTTCGTATGAGTTGTGGCGAATTTCTTCCAACTCGCTCAGCTGCAAACAACGCTTTTCACCAGCGGATTTTAGATCAAAGTTTAGTTTCTTTATCGCCCAGTAAGCACGGTGTTCCATCTCTACGGGTAGATGGCAACCTTTCCCATAGACCAATCTGTAGGGCGACATTCCGATAGGTGTTTTATACGCAACCGCAGACGCCCAAAGTGCATCATCGAGTTTAAATGACCAATCTTTTCGAGACGAGCTGACCGTCTTTTCTAGAATCCACTTCAGCTCTCGATTTGATATCTCGACTTGACCGCTCGTCTGCGGATGGTATGCTGTGGCAACACGATGAGTGACTCCGTATTTTCTCAAAACCACATCAAGAAATTTGTTGTCGAAGTGTGACCCACCATCACTTATAATAGCACGTGGAGTCCCAAAGCGTGTGAAGATATGTTGTTTAATAAACTTGATTACGACATTGGACCCATTCGTAGGTAGTGCCACCGCTTCAACCCATTTTGAGACATAATCTACGGCCACCAAAATATAGAGATTCTTGTTTGATGGGGGAAATGGACCCATGATGTCGATCCCCCATATATCAAACAATTCGACTTCAAGTATGGTGTTCAGCGGCATTTCGTGTCGTCTTGATATGTTTCCTGTCCGTTGACACCGATCACATGTAGACACAAAGGAGTGAGCATCTTTGAATAAGGACGACCAATAAAATCCCGATTGTAAGACCTTCGCTGCTGTTCTATTTCCACTAAAATGTCCACCGTAGGGTGATGCATGGCAATGGTTCAGCACACTGTGGATTTCCTCATCCGGAATGCATCTACGGATAATTTGATCGGGGCATCGCTTGAAGAGAAAAGGATCGTCCCACAAATAGTACTTAGCATCCGAGATTAGCTTCTTCTTTTGATGACGTGAGAGGTCGTTCGGAATTGTTTTACTTGCTAAGTAGTTCACTAGATCAGCATACCAAGGCGCATGTGTTGAATCCAACTTGTAGAGCTGCTCGTCGGGGAAGGTTTCTATAATTTGTGGCTGACTTTCTTCCTTCTCGAGGGGACTCTTTAATCGTGAAAGGTGATCGGCTATAATGTTTTCTGTCCCTTTCTTGTCCCGAATCTCCAAGTTGAATTCTTGAAGGAGTAGCACCCACCGAATCAACCTTGGTTTGGAATCCTTCTTCTCCAAAAGGTATTTTATTGCCGAATGATCGGTCCACACTATCACATTCGTTCCTAGTAGATAAGCCCGAAATTTATCAAATGCAAAGATCACCGCCAACAATTCCTTCTCCGTTGTGGCATAATTTCTTTGGGCGTCATCGAGTGTTCGGCTCGCATAGTATATGACATGGAACACCTTCCCTCGTCGCCCCAAAACAGCCCCAATGGCAAAGTCGCTAGCATCACACATTAATTCGAACGGAAGGTCCTAATCCGAGCGACTATCACCAAAGGCCGTGCTTAGAGCTTTCTTCAAGAATCGAAACTTTCTTTACAAGACTCGTCAAAAGTAAATGGGACATCTTTCACGAGTAAATTGCACAAATGCTTTGTGATCTTTGAAAATCCTTAATAAATCGGCGATAGAAACCGGCATGTCCCAAAAACTCCTAATCCCCTTGACCGAAGTGGGAGGAGGCATCTTCTCAATTGTCTCAATTTTTCGATCGGCCGACTTCAATTCCATGTGAGGATATTCGATGGCCAAGCACAATGCCCTCATGCACCATAAAATGACACTTCTCCCAATTCAAGACTAAATTGGTCTCTTCGCATCTTCTCAAGACTTTCTGCAAGTTATCCAAACAAATGTCAAAAGAATCTCCAAAAACAGAAAAATCATCCATAAAAATCTCAATACACTGCTCTACCATGTAAGAAAAAATAGCCATAATACACAGTTGAAAAGTAGCCGGCGCATTACACAATCCAAAAGGCATGCGCCTATAAGCGAAAATGCCGTAAGGACATGTAAACGCTGCTTTCTCTT
The DNA here is from genome assembly GCA_033398695.1 of Orobanche coerulescens. Lineage (NCBI taxonomy): Eukaryota > Viridiplantae > Streptophyta > Magnoliopsida > Lamiales > Orobanchaceae > Orobanche > Orobanche coerulescens. Next base: position 133,246,093 of record CM065818.1, read on the forward strand.
GGTCTTGGGGCTATGTAAATCTGATTATATCCCGAATAACCATCTAGAAAGCAATAGAAATCGTGGTCCGCTAATCTATCTAACATCCGATCAATAAAAGGCAAGGGGAAATGATCTTTCTAGTGGCCTTATTTAATTTCCTATAATCTATGCACATACGCCACCCCGTAACAATCCTAGTGGGAATTAATTCATTATTATCGTTTTGAACAATCATATCCCACCCTTTTTCGACACAACTTGGACCGACTTACCCACTTGCTATCGAATCGAAAGATCATACCTGCGACGAGGAGTTTTACAACCTCGACTTGTACCACCTCCTTCATGTTGGGATTCACCGCGTTGATGCTCCACGGATGGTTTGTAGTCTTCCTCCATCAAAATCTTGTGCATGCAAATTGATGGGCTGATCCCCTTAATATCCGCAATAGACCACCCAAGAGCAGATTTGTACTCCCTCAAAACTCTTAATAATTTCACCTCTTGATCTCCCGCTAAAGTGGCCGAAAGAATAACTGGAAGGGAGTTGTCGGGCCCTAGGAATGCATATTTCAAATGAGGTGGCAGCTTTTTGAGTTCCAACTTTGGAGGTTTTTCAATCGATGGGGTTTGTCGAGTTTAGTGAACTTCCGAGCTCCTCGAACGGTTTACGAATAAAAATTGACGGGGAAGCATCCATGTGTCGTACGTAAGCTGCATGCTCTCCATTTGGTTCGGAAACAGCCCCAATCAAAACAGATTCCAATGGATCGGGTGGATAATTTTCTCGAAAAGTTCTACTCACGCACGAGTCAATGACGTCAATTTGGAAACAATTTTCAGCGCCACTTGGATATTTTACGGATCGAAAGATATTGAATGTTACTTGCTCCTCTTGAACACGCAAAGTCAGCTTCCCTTTTTCCACATCAATCAACATTCGGCCGGTCGCCAAAAATGGTCTTCCCAAGATAATTGGGATATCTTGGTCTTCTTCCATGTCAAGTACGTTGAAATCGGCCGGAAAGATGAACTTATCAACTTTGACTAAAACGTCCTCTATCACACCCCTCGGATATTTGATGGATCTATCGCCAATTGTAAAGAGATCTGCCGCCGTCGGCTTCCTAATATCCAGCCTTTTAAAAATAGAAAGGGGCATAAGATTTATACGGCCCCGAGATCGCATAGGCTCTTTCAAAAGACGAATATCCGATGATGCAAGGGATGGTGAAACTTCCGGATCTCTCAATTTAGGTGGGAGCTTCTTTGTAAAATAGCGCCGCATTCCTCCGTTAAAGCGACTGCCTCATATTCCTCGAGCTTTCTTTTGTTGGACAAGACTTCTTTCATGAATTTCACATAACTCGGCATTTGTTCCAATGCATCGCAAATGGAATGTTTATGTGCAATTTCTGAAGACGCCGAGGAATTTTGAAAACCGCTTGTCCAGCTTTTGCTTTTGGAAACGCTGGGAATGGAATTTGAGGAGTGGGCTGAGTGTTCGATACTTCCTTTGGCTTGGGCGCCTCTTCCTTTTCTTTCTCGCTCGCTCGATCGGCTGCTCTTGTCAATAATAGGCTGCCCTTTCAACTCTTTTCCGCTTCGTAATTCGATCGCTTGTACATTTTCTTCGATTTCACTGGCCGCACTGGGCGATGCACCTTGAGACCGAGAAGACAATAAATTAGCAATCGCCCCATTTGTGTTTCTAGATTTTGATAGAGGTAGAATGATTTTGGAGGGTCGTCTCGAGTGGTCATGAATTGGCTTGTGTTAGCCGCCAATTGAGCAAGAGCATCTTCCAAAGATACCTTTGGTGATTGAGGGGCCGCTGTGGGCCAGCTGCAGTGAGGTTGTGGAGGTTTCAAAGCTTGCCCATTTCTCCATGGAAAATTTTGTTGATTTCACACCCTTGATTATAAGTGCTGGGTAAGAATTGTTTTGTCGATTTCCATTTGCCACAAATTGAGCTTGCTCCATCTGATGTTGCTCGAACGGATTTCCAACTTGACACTCCGCGCTCGGGTGTGATCCGTTACACCAATTGCATGTCTCAATGGTAACGGGGGAAGGTGCGTGCGAAAATGCCTGGAGTTGTTGGGTCAAAGCGGCGACTTGAGCTGACAAAGTGGAAATCGGGTCATTACTTGAAACTTCCATAACTCTCTTCGGTGTCAATCTTTCCGATGGCCATTGGTATGCATTTGCGGCCATATCTTCCAAAAGCAAGTGTGCCTCGGCCATAGACTTTCCCATCAAGGCCCCACCAGTGGCCGCATCCACGAGTGTGCGTGTAGAAGCACTCAAACCAGTATAGAACGTATGAATCAAGCCAATCAGAAGGCCGTGATGAGGGCATCTTCGTGAATAAATCTTTATATCAGCCCCACGCCTCGTGGAGCGATTCCATATCGTATTGACCAAAGGTGGTTATTTCGTTTCTCAACCTCGCCGCCTTAGCAGTGGGAAAAATTTCGCAAGAAAGGCTTGCGCTAACCCTCCCATGTTGTAATCGACCTGCGGTAAGGAATTTAACTAAAATTTCGCTTTATCCCTCAAAGAGAAAGGGAAAAGCCTCAATCGGATGGCATCGCTTGGTGACACCATTAGTCTTGAACGTGTCGATATCTCAAGGAAAGAAGAAATATGGGCATTCGGTCGTCATTCGCGATCCACGAATTGTCATCCGCACCATCGAATAATAGCAGCTTGATCTCAAAATTATCGCTGATAGTGGGACGCCGAATTCTCAAAATTAGCATTGATCTGCGGTATGGCATAATCTAGAAGAGCTAGCTCCGGTTGAACTTGCCGCACTTGGTTATCTCGTCCCTGGACTTCGATATTCTCGCCATGTTGACCGTCGTCTGCAACTCTCTTTTCTCCTTCTTGTTCCTTCTTAGAGTGCGCTCAAGCTCGGTATCTAAAGGTAGTAGGCCTTCACGAGTTTTCTCATGCACTACACGAAAGGTCCTGAAAGGAAAAACAAATGAACGAAATTAAATACACAAAAATAAAAATAAAACGTTCAAATTAAGACTGGAAATACTTAAATCGATATTAGAAAATTTCAATCCCCGGCAACGGCGCCAAAAACTTGTTGCGATATTTCTTACACGCAAGTGCACGTCATCGTTTACAAGTAATAAAGTGATAAGTAGAGTATCGTTCCCACGAGGATTGAATCTCTAACTACCGATTTTTGTGTATTCCAATTTTATTTGAACAATCGAATTTGGGTTTTGCGATTAATAACTAAAAGAATTACTAAAAGACTAAGCAGTAGAAAACGATAGTTTGAATAAAAGAAATCAAATGATGAATAAGTCTAGGATTCTGAATCCACCTCAGTCAAGAAGCCTCACCGTTACCGTCCTGGAATGGTCGCTCTTCGTGAAATCCGCAAATATCAGAAGAGCATGGAGCTTCTCATCCGAAAGCTGCCATCCAACACCAGTCCGTGAAATCGCATAGGATTTCAAGACAGATTTGAGGTTCCAGAGCCACGCTGTACTCGCTATTCAGGAAGCGGCGGAGGCGTATCTTGTGGGACTATTCGAATATACCAATTTGTGCGCAATTCACGCCAAGAGGGTCACAATCATGGCCATGAACATCCAGTTGGCTCGACATATTCGTGGTGAACGTGCTTAGGCATAATCATGGTCTATGGTCTAGCGGCGGTGTCGGTTTAGTTAGGCTTTCATTTTAGCATATGTTTTTTTATAACTATTTTGAAAAACGCCCCAGAGACAAATTTAATGGAATTTGATTTTGTTCTACTGTAAATTTGACAAATCACTTGGTAGCAATATTATGGTTTCTATTTTCTGTGTTAAAAAAAATGTGTAAACTTAAGGAAAAGGTCGCACAAGGCGAGAACTCAAGAGTAAAAAAAAAAAGTTGTGTTCCATTAGCATATCATTAATGGAACACTAAAATCAAAAACCGAATATGTGTTCCCAACAATGACAAACTCAAGAGGAAAATTTTAGCATAAGCTCATCGCTTCCTCGGTATACAATACATCCAGTGGTAATAAGATGTATAAGGATCTCAAGAAACACCCATGTCGCACGAAGATGATGGTGCACCACGATACTAATCACGACCGACATCTCGTACGATGCATCGCGACATGGTTCATCGCATATAATCGACTAGACAAGACTCGACAATACACGATTTGACCCGACAACCTAGGTTTCCACACCTAAGCTCGATAACTTATTCGTAACACCCCCAATCGACTCGAAAATATTACCGATCACACTTCCTCCGTGAGGATTTACTGTGCTAGATACCAAAACAAGACATCACAACATATGCCAACATGGCCAAATACGAATCAACAGACTGATTTGACTTTTGATAAATAACATACATCTTAAACTTCATATACACCTCTCTTTCAAAATCATGCCCTCGCAGTCAAGATACAACAACGCTCCCATACGACGAGAAACACTACTATGGAAAGAAAATACACCACGACCACCAGCATTGCAAGTACTAGTATTCATGTGATTACTATCATTTGTCTTCCATCATCCTTCGTTCGAACTTGTGGTTTTATCCCCAAGAACGTTCACGTACCAATGCAAGAACATGCATCCATCCCCTGACATTACTGAGGTTAGCAAACTGGAATTTTGCTAATGAAAGTATAAAGTGCAATTATGAACTATACACATCATATTCCAAGATTATAATAATTTGAATAATCAAGGAATCAAACACATCGAAAGAATACCCAAGATTTTTCATTTGAACAAATAAACCAAAACCCTAAAAGGCAGTAATACTACCTTGCGAATGGGATGAGAAAGTTACAACAATTATGGAAACTAAAGATCTCAATTCTCTTGATTTTAGCGTGTTTATTGGTTCACTAATAAATTATGAGATCGTTCTTAAATCATAGAACACGAAGTCAAAACAGAAAGAAAAATCAATAGCTTTAAAATCTAAGAAGATGTCAAGAAATGAAGAAGATATCTTGGTTGATGATAACGATGAAGGATCGGCATTCTATGCCAAGAGCATCAATAAGCACAAAAATTTATTGAATTGGAGAAGAAAAGACATCAACTCGCAAACCCAGAATGAGTCAAAAAGGTTCGACAATAATTGTCAAAATTGAGGAAAACCCGGCCAATTTGTGAAGAACTGTTATAGCTCGACTTCCAAGAAAGAAGTCTTAATAGCCACATGGAGTGACGAAGAAGATGAAGATGAATATGTGCAAAATAATCTCGCACTCATGGCAAGAAGCTCATTTGGTGACAGTGACAATGAAAGCCAAGAATGTATCTCGTCTGACGATGAACTTTTTAATGCTTTTGGGTTATTACATACGGACTTCCAAAATTCTTTAATTGATAAATTCCTTAAAACTAAAAATAAATTTTTGGAAGATGAAATCTCCAAATTACAACAAAAAGGGAAATTTATTGATATTGATCATTCTTTATGATTAGAAAGAGAGAATAAATTGAAAAATGATTTGTCAAAAGTTCAAAATGAACTAAAGTATTTAACGAATAAATTTTCTCTCGGAAATGAAAAATTTTAAAAATTGCTTAGTGTTCAAAATTTTCCTTAAATAAACAAGGATTAGGATTCAATCATTGCGAAAAAAATGAATCCTTAAATTTGAAAGTACCCCAATGTGGTAAATCGGGCATCACATTTCAAACTGTAAAAGCCCAAGATGAACGATCAAAATAAAGAATATATGGATTCCAAATGAACCATAATAACAAACATAGTCTATTTACCAAATGAAAAACGATGTTGTGATATTTCTTACACGCAAGTGCACGTCATCGTTTACAAGTAATAAAGTGATAAGTAGAGTATCGTTCCCACGAGGATTGAATCTCTAACTACCGATTTTTGTGTATTCCAATTTTATTTGAACAATCGAATTTGGGTTTTGCGATTAATAACTAAAAGAATTACTAAAAGACTAAGCATTAGAAAACGATAGTTTGAATAAAAGAAATCAAATGATAAATAAGTCTAGGATTCTGAATCCACCTCAGTTTATCCGAATTTACTCTCGATTATCCGTAATAAATAATTTTCCCAATTTATTGAAGGCGGAGATTGCTAATATATTCTACCGCCTCTCCCGAGGTCAATAGATTTATCTAAAGTCGAATAACGCACTCTATCCCTAGGTGAATTAATTCGTCAATAGGCGAAAAGATTAAAATCTCCCAAAGGCCACGTAGTTCCTATGAGTATATTCCTATCTCACAGAATAAAACGGTCCTCACCAATAGTTCCTCACCAAATCTCCTCTCCCGATTCGAAGTGAATGATTAAATCAATACAACTATTGGCCAGATAATTGCAAGCATTAAACACAATTGGGACAACTCAATAAAAAGGTAATTAATTGGATAATCTCAAGAAATTCGTCAAAACAAAGGTTTCATCAAAACCCTAGATTAGGGCTTTAGCCTGACATACTAAAAATTGAAAATACAGAATAGATAAATGAAAGCATAAAAATCAAACGCAGATGAAGCTCGGATTCCTCCGTTCTTCAGCTTCCGCCCTCTGCCCTTGAAGTCTTCTGCTTCCCTCTTCTTCTGCCGTCTCCAAGCTTAAGCTCCAAAAGATCCCAGATCAAAAGATAAATTAATTAGGGTCTTAAACCCTATTTATAGCTCAGCATATCCTCCAAATCGCGTCCGTATCCGTAGGTCGAAAACTGGCTTCGAAACGGCCCTAATTCGCGCGGACAACCAATTACCGCAACGTGTGCCGCGGCGTACTAAACCTGTGCCGCGGCACAGAGCCTTCAGCTGGATGCCTGGGCGTCCTCAATTTCTTCTGTGTCGCGGCTCACCTGGGCTGTGCCGCGGCACAGAGTACAGTTTACTCTGCCTTCGGCTGGGTGTGCTTCCTTGTGCCGCGGCTCATAGTCCAGATTTGCCGTTTTCGCCCGTTTTGCCTCGTTTTAGCTTCCGGACTTCAATTTCCTGTCAATCATACAAAATTAAGGCATTAAAGGCTCATTTAGACAATTTCACACTCCAAAATACTACAAATTAATGATAAATAAGCGTATAAAAATACGCCTAACAAACGACCAAGAGTCGGTTGTATCCCCAAAATTCAAAATTAATTATTTCAAAATAATTGGTATTTAACTCAATGGGAGTTAGTTTTTAAGGGGGGATATTTTTTCAGGGGGAGGTTTACCCGTTTTCTTTTCATATTTAATTTTTTCTTGATTTTATGATGTTCGTGCACTTTTTTGCTAATGACAAAAAGGGAGAGAAGAATGAGGAGAAAAATAAAAAATATAATGGGTAGAAGAAGAGAAAAAAAAGAAGGAATAATGGGAGAAGAAAACTAACGAAACGGACAAAGCCCAAAACTTTGATCTGTATATTTTTTATATTTTTGCAAGAATAAATCCCATCGAAGTATTGTTGTTTTGTCATCATAAAAAAAGGGGAGATTGTTGCATTATTTTATTCCAAATACTCAAATTGAGGTTTTGATGATATGTTGCTAAACAAAGCAACAACAATGAATCAACAAGAAGTCGAAGACGCAAAATATGGACAGAAAAGCAAAGAACAAAGTTAGCGCACGCTAGATAGAGAGATCTGCATTCTGCATTGAAGCAGTTAGTACATGCTATGGTTAAATATTACGCACGCTAAGAGCATTAAAGAACGCAGTTAATCGAATCGATCGCACGCTAAGAGATTTGAATATTAGCCCATTGGAGGATTCCAGAAGGTCAACACGTACAATTGTCACATGAAGATAACTCATGCTAGTGCAAAAGATTCACCCACGCTATGTATCATGAAATTCGAATTCAAATGAAATCAATACATTGGAATATTTCTATATAGTAAAAAGGATGCAACGGATATATTGACGTTAACGTACGGTAAAGATCTACTATAGCGCATGCTAATAAAAGAGGCAAATGCTACTGGACGGTTTTAAGCAACAAATAACTTACGTAAGAGCTGAGAAGAACGTACGCTAAACAGTTTAGTGCAGGCTAAACATACAAATAGTGCACACTAAAGAGAGACAGGCTAGTTTATGCTCGGAAGCCTATAAGTACCACTTCATATAGTATTCATCATACAACAACTTCAAGCAAAACTTATATAGTTCAAATATTATTATCTTCATTATTGTTATTGTATTCGAGCTTAATTCATAAGGGTTCGAGTGTTTAGTTCACTCAACCATACGCGAAAAAAGAATGGACTGTAGATTTGATTCGGTGTTATTAGGATCGTGGATCCGGCATTGTTAGAATCATAATCGAAATCCAAGTTAGGTTTGTCTAGTACTGATAGAAAGATAGAAAGGTTGATTCTTTATCCGATAAAAAAGGAAAATGGTTTATCTTGGACCGACATAAAGACAAGATTGTAACAGTTTATCTTGGACCGATAGAAGACAATATTGTAATAGTTTACCTTGGACTGATAGAAGACAAGGCTGAAAGGTTTATCTTAAGCCTATAAAAAAAGATACGAAGAGAGGACATAGGATATTGGCCGAACGTCCATAAATCCTATGTCGTTTGTATTTCGCATTTAAATACGCTTCCACATATCGCAAAAGAGTTTAAAACTCTACTCGGCACTATTAACCCCCCTTTAAGTGGCGGTACCAACCCAAAAACTAGCAACATCTAGAATTCCAACAACAAATAATATGAGGTAATCAACATTTGGGCTACTTATTCTAATCGAGATGACATCTAAACCTTAATTAAATCCCTTAGGGAACTTTTATCGGACACTTCGCGGATGGTATCCGATTACGATTATTCGAACTAAAGATTTAATTTCCATTCCACTGTAATCGATATGAACAGCCCTAGGATACTTAATATAATTTCATTTATGAGTTCTAAACAATAATTCATCAAGAATCAAGAAAAATAAGCTTAGGATGCAGGGCCAGGTTACCTCCAATCAGGCAAAAAATGCTGAAATCGGCTGAAGAAGACTTGCTAATTTGATTCTTGAGATTTGATTACGCGTTTAAACTGCTTGAAACCGTACAGGAATGGAATTCCGAGGTGAGGGCTGAAGCTCTCTATTCTTCATGCTGCTTCCATGAACAAATATGGCTGAAATTCGCCATTTATCCCCAAAAACACATAAAGTCGGTTATAAAGGTAATTAGTAATTTCGCCGTGACAGACTGACAACCATGTCTTGTTTTGATCATAATTTGCTCGTTAGGGCTCAGAATGACTCGACGTTTGTTCCAATGGAAATATAACTCAATCCACAATGATGTAAAGTTTTAGAATTTTTAGATTTTTCTACCATTTATGGTTATCGATCAAGGTCAGTACTTGTGCAGGAACTCTCCAAAATTCCCACTCTTGTTTCTATAGAAACCCTTGTGGTACCCCATTTATATTTGAATGGTACAATAATATAGTACTCAAAACAAGAGTTGTAAATCTCAAGGCCAATCAAACGATCCAGTCATAGATCGATCGGAGAGTCTAGAAACGATCCTCAAAACGTCGAGAAACAATGGAAAGATCATTGAGAGGTTGAAGTGAATTCTTAAGGTCTCACAATCAACTTTAAAGTACTATAAGGAGTACAATTGAACCTGACATCATTAAGATGACCCTTATTGACATCACAGGTCGGGTTCACATCACCAGTCAAAATTATAGAGCAAAATACATGGTTATGCAAAGTAATACATATGGGATCATGAGTTTTGTAGAGGAGAATAGTGCCAATCAATCACTAATCTCAAGATAACACGGAGGACGCCATATAGTGTGTCGATATTCAGAAACTTGAAAGTTGAACGATAACTTAAGAACGAAGAATGGCAACAACTACAAGTTCAACAAAAAGACAAAAGGATTCATATAACGGGTCGAAAATTAGAAGTCATTTAGGTGTAAAAATCTGGGGTCTCACATTACGATCACGGTCGTTAGCGAGAGTTTCACACTAGGCCACTTCCGATGAAATGTGGCGAATGCTTTGTCTATATGACTCAGACGGCATACCGGAACTATCCAAATACATATGTAAGTTGTAAATGTATACTAAAGGTTTAATATTGCTTTGATCTTTATATCTGAACTCTATTAATGTTCGGTTACTTTTTATTCTAACTTAATTAGGAGAGAGTGATGGAGGAGTCTGAGAGGATGTTGACAGAGACAATGAGGGAGGAACATCCAGATTTAGATGAGACCATCCTCGATTTAGCCATTAGATAGATCGATCGTGTGATCCCTATATTAGGGCAAGGGTTTGGGCTACCATTTACCCTCCTAAAAGGAGTCATCAGGACACCGATTATGGGAGCTGAAGGCAATAAATTCTTGAAGGATACTCTGTGTTGCGATGCAATCAATGGGGCGACACTCAAAAGACCTATTTGGAGGAGCAATTATGGATCTAGAGGAGATCCGTGCTTAAGAGCAAAGAAAGTCTCAAGAGCGGTTCAGAAATTCTAGGATGAGCAAAGAAAGGCTCAACAAGACTTGCAATCTCACGAAGAGGCCATGATGTAGTATATAATGTCATTGAGTCAAACCATGACTCAGTCGGGACTTCAAGCACCACCAGCACCACCTCCGTTCTTCAATCTACAAACAAAACCATATTCTTCACAACCTCGAGACGACGACATACAATAATAATCCTTCTTCTATTGACTGATTTGGGTGGATTTTAGTTGTGCTTGTAATAGTACTTTTGGTAAGTAAACATATTAATGCTAAATATTTGTTTATTTAGACTCGTGTTCATTAACATTCTTGTTTATAGCGATTTTGTTGATGTTGCTACGTGATATGTTGATATGGTATGGTTTTTGTAATGTTGGTGTATATTTTGTTGTTCGTACATTGATGTAGGTGATTGTGATGTATGGTGATGTACTGTGCATTTGGAATATATAGGTTAAAAATACATGTTTTGGGAATCTAAAAATTCGACTTTTTTTGAAATAAATGTTGGCCACAGAGTATACAGTAAACAACTTAGAAAGGTAGAATACAATAAGTTGTATGTTTTTCGAAGTTACTAGCGGAAGACTAATAGTGAGTTGTTGTAAGTACAACAACTAGTTACTCTCCAGTTTGATTGATGGGTACAGGGTTTTCAGAGTGTATACTTTAAATCATAGTTATAAATGAAAGCAGTAAGGATAAAATGTAAATAATACATACATATAAGTGGTTCGAGGTAGACCCCTCTATGTCCACTGGTTCTCCACACAGGAGTAAAACATTTATTAAAATTACTACTACACAACTATGTGACTTTAACTAGACCTATCTACTGGATCGTTCACACATATTGATACGATGACCATAGCTTGGGGCATTCACAGTTGGATTTTGCTTTTTCGACTTGCTTCTTCTCACATAGATCGAAGCTTCATCTTTAATGTTATTCTTCCCACATGGGTGGAACTAGCAAGGACTTAGTCCACACGGGGCTAAAGTTGATCTCAATGGTAAAGATGTAGAACAAGTTCAAGCGGTAGTTGTATGCTCTTATGAGCAAGCTGCGTATCTTGTGTTGTTTATGTTGAGGACCGTACTTCTTTGCTTTGATAGTGTCGTATTCTCACAAAATATACCGCTCTTTCTTAGCTTGATATTCGATTATCGGGTGATTGTCAGATGTAATTGCGAAGTTCAGTTATTCAGCATTTAATGTCCTCTTGCTTGGGGCTATTTATAATCTTGAAAATATATGGGTTATAAATGTAGCCATTGGACGGTTGGTGAGATTAAGACATCTCTGATTAGCAATTGCTGATTGTTTGAACTAAAGGCAATTTGCATTTAATGCTTCAAACATTCTTTTTGACTTTGCATTAAATGCTCTTTAGCGCGTTCATATTGTTGTCTCTTTTCGCTGCATTAAATGCTGTCCCATCAGTAATAAATGATGCTTTAACTGTGAATACTTTATGAATAAACAAAGTTTATTTCACAACAGTATAAAGATGTATAACTCCTACAGCAATATTTATGCATCCAACTTTCTTAACTTCTGCTGTATAATGATGTAGGCACTGTTGGATCGCACTCTGTAGGAAGATGTCTTGCTGGATGGATATGTTATACGAAGTTTCCTAACAGATTCCATACTTAGCGAATTGCTGACTCTGAAGACTTCTTGTTGTATGATGGATTATCAAAACAGGGTGTGTTTATCCCAACAATTTCTCCCTTTTTGATAATGCCAAAACTTCCTAGATACGGAGAGGCTATCTTCAAGTCTTATATTATAAATATCTCATCTTCAAGACTTAGTCTAAAACTTTGAACTTCTCTAAGTCATTTTCTTAAATGGAAGTCCTACAGGACTAAGTGTATTAAAACTTAACTTATGATTGGCGCGTAGGCATAATTTTATTGAATCTAATATAGTTTGAATATATAGTATTGTCTGATCTATTCGCAGAAAATTTATTACAGATTATGGATTTATCAATTTTTGTACTTGTTGAATATATGAGTACTTCATCGTAGTCAAAATATTCAAATAGTAAAAGTAGATTACAAGCTGTAATCGTTCAAGAAACCAAATTTTTATTGATTATTAATAATTGCAAGGTTTGAAAGATAAAAATAAATACTGCATCGAAGAGCATACAATAGAATAAAATACAGATATAACTAACAGAAGTTAGTCCCTATAATGAGAATGTCTCGATTCTTTGAGAGGATCATGATCGGTCCATTTCCACCGAGTTGACTAAGGAGTCTTCGCCTCGGTCACACCAGATACTTCGTCCTTCATGTGAGACATTGAGGCAATGATATAATCTTCGGATGGGTTACCCATTCACCCTTACAGTGTTTAGTCTTCATCTTTAGGTTTAAAGGAAGTTTTCCTTATGCCAGTAGCCTCGAGAACTCGTTAGCGGCCTCCTCTAGTGTTTTGAATCTGTTGAACATGGCGGACTCCCTGATAAGCATACAAAAGTATATCAGCAGTTCATTGTTTTTCCGATCTTTCAATTCATTTGATGTAGGCTGACGATCGATTAGGAAGCGATATCTCGGCGGAGCTTTAAATCTTGTACTCTTCCATGGGAAATTGGGATCCACGGAACTCGGGTGAGAACCAATCAATCGTCCGATTCTGATGCGATGTATCTTCTAGTGCGAGACTCCATTCTATTTCTCCCTCCGATCGCAACTTAGGCGGCCTCTCTAGACTCTTCCCTTTTTGGAATCATCAAAATCGGAGACTTTGCCGTGAATATCCTGAAGGATATTCATAGATTCGGCTTGTTGGGTCTTCATATCATTAGCGTTATCAACCAGCCTCACAACCATTGTTGTAAGATCGTCAATTTTATGATCATGGTTAGTAAGTTTTGATACGGTGTATTCAAGGCGGCGACCTTTGCTTAGGCGATATGAAGCTTCTCTTGCTCTTGCTTGAGGATATGCTCGATGCTATTTCATTTGATTCATTATGCCTTGCAGTCTTTGTTGGCATGAGGTGAAAAGCCTCTTCTACATCATTGATAGCCCTTTGCGGCTTAAGGATCTTGTCCTAAGCTATTTCGCGCATCAATCTAACTCCTTTATTACATCATACGGGGCACAGACATACGGTTTGAATCGAGTGGCTTGGAGTTGCTCAATTTGTGCCTCTGCGCAATCTTCGAGTTAGATTGTTCTGGCTCTCTAAGAACCGGGTTGTGATGTGGTTTTGCGTGGTCTATCGTCGGGAAGGAAATTGTCATCGGATTCATAGTGGGAACTGTAAAGATAGGAGATTCAACATTGTTCGAAGAGGGCTTACGAAGGTTGAGCTACGGGGTCTCTCTAGGAGACGAAGGGCTGATTCCTCTGCCTCTATTAATTTTCAATAGTCGGTAATCTGGGAGGATTGGCTCCTCCTGTCGACTCTCATCTTCATCTGTTCCGGAGAAGAGGTGAGGATTCCTCTTGGCGGACATCACGGGTGACATCTTCTTCTTACATCTAGTAGACGGATGCATCTTGTACATGATGAGCTTCTGTAATGGAGAAGTAGGCTTTTCATTTATAACGGGAGGTGATTCCTCCTATTTGTGGTCTTCATGGGCTACTTCTGTTCTTTGGGAGAGGGTGATTTTGTTCATGGGATGTCCCTTGTACTGTTGGGCTTGGATGATGTTGAATTATCCTTCGATCCTCTTCTCGGCTAATCGAAAGACACACTATAAGGCCTCATCATCATCATCGAGTGCAGGTCGGAGTGGTGGTTTGATGGAGCCTTATCAACTTTGTAACTTCCCTTTGATCTGGGCCTTTTATTTTGCCATGAAATAATTTCGGATAAGCTCAAGGCAAAAGTGATCTTCCACGGATCGGGACCTCACTGTTCGGGGTGTTCGTGACCTCCATAGCAAATAACTCCACTTACCCGATCCTCACGATTGTATAGGGTGTCATAGGGGGCTTGTAAGATTTCAAACTTTGAAGAACTAGAAGGCTTCCTCTATTTAGACTTGAAGAAGCATGTTATTGATAATGTCGCGGGGAGGACTCGCATAGTAGTGGGATCTGTCGATTGGGATTCTCGGCAGTAAGGGAGGCGTGGAGAAGCAGGATCCCTAACGAAGTGGGTACCCTTCGGGAAGAGGACTTTGTACGGGGGTGGGTGCCGTATTTGGAATTGCGGCTTTCGGCTCAAAGGGCAACCGATTGAGAAGATCCTTCCAGCTTGGCAAGCGGTTATTCATCTGTGATATACCTTTGCTCAGGATACGCTTTAGGAGCGACAACTATTTCTTCCATAGGGGTTGCGCCTGTGCGCAGTTCAGCGATTGGAGTGGTCGATGGGACTTCTCTTTATGCTTCTTTGTAGTCACTTTGTAGTTCAGCCTTAGAAGTTTTATTAATCTTCTTTCTTTTCTTCTCGGCTTGACTTTAGGGGAGCTGATGTTGGGAATACTTTTTTTTTCACTTATTCCTATCACTCAGGCTTTTGAGTGACGTCCTCGGGTCACTAGAGGTTGTCATCTTTGAGGGTTGGGCGATCATCAAGAATAGGCGTTTTGTTGTATCTGATAGGTTTGATCCCTCGATAAACTTCCGTTTCTAATTTTCTTATTATTTGAAGCGAGTGAGGATGTGGTTCGGGATTAGGTCAAATGATTTCTTGGCGGACTACGGCTTAAATATCTCTTCTGAATTCATTTGAAGTATTTGGCACCAATTAACTTTCTCACTAGACATGATGGCGACCATCATTCTATACCTAATTTAGTGCACATTTGAATGCACCGATTCGGTTTTCGACTACTCGCAAAATCATGAAGGTAGACATATGGAAGTGTGGAGTTCTTCTTGTGGCAAGAAGGATGAGCGTTGGTGCCCATTGAAGTGCCGATAAACAACTTCGGTCTGCGGACGAGCTTTCGGACCGAAGGTCTCCGGTTCTTCCATCTTGAGCATGTTAGAGGCGGCTTCTAGATCTTCTCTAGTAGATATTTGTTGAGAGGATCTTAATACCTTGCATAGTCCTAGTATTGTAAGTGATTTGAGCCTTTTACGTGCGAGGAGTATTTAAGCGTGGCATCCGGATAAATTCTCCACTATCTGTTCATTGTAGTTATCGGCGGGATGACTTTTGATTTGGGCAGATGCAGACCTTGTTGCTTCACACTAGCAACGACCAAGTCATTCGATTTCATCTTCACTTTCAAGGCAATCCTCTCCACTAAAATTGATTTTGCAAAGATGCGACCGTCAATGATGGTCTCCTTCTTCTTTAGAGATATTGAAAGTGCGAGGTAGACATTTTCTAGAGAGAGGTGTGAGGAAACATAAAATCAAGCAAAGGAATGCGGAGGATTTGTGTACTTGACCCCAAAACCGGCCAGAATATTCTACCGTAGGCCCATATTGGAACCCACAAGGCTAAAATCATTTTCACAAGCGTTTACAAAATACCAAAAGGCCAATAGCGGTAATGTTTTAAATACTCAAATACTTTTCAAAATGTTGTCCCCAATTACCGTCGGAAAATACGGTTTGAAAACACATGGCAAGATGCCAAAAAGAGCATTTATAAAATAAACACGAGTTGGAAAAATCTTTGGAAGCCATTATAAAGTTTCATGCGCGCAGTGAATATAGATACAATTAAATACATCTGCGGTGGAATTATAAAAACCGGAGGAACACTCGAATCCCGATAACCACGCCATAGCGAGTATCACGAGAAAACTCATCCCTTCACGACCGCTACTAGCTCGAACTCAAGTACACGAAAAATAAAGCTCATGAGGAGTAAGCCATAATACTCAACAATGATAACGATCACATCACAAAAACAATTACATATCAATGTAAATTACAAAATAAGAACATTCCCCATGTAACTTTACGATAACCTTACCAACCCATCACAATCCATATCAAATCAATCGTTACCATAATCCATCTCGCATCCATAAATGACGAATGAATTCAAAAAATAACCATTTGTACTATATAGAAAGCGATACCAAGATTCTCAACATAAACATATCTCGATATGGAATAATCTGGCAAAGTCGAATCTATCTGCTGGATCGGACAATGGATCCCAATCGACGGTGATATCACCACGGCCACATCCTTAAACCAAGCTGTCCAGAGATAATGGCAAGTCACGGATATCAATACAAGTATGAATACACACACAATCATTGATGATAAACAACGATGCATCAAATGGGAATATCAATGACATGATAACTCCACTCGAGATCGACAAAGGATTACCCGCGAGCGAGAATACCATGATATGGTAACTCCGACAAGATCAATGAAGGATCAACAATCGGGAATACCAATGTCGGTAAACTCCAACAAGATCAATAAAGGAATCGGGAATACCAATAATACGGTAAACTTCACTAAGATCAATAAAGGATCAACAGCGAGAATGCCAAGCGACATGGTAAACCCCAACAAGATCGAAAGGATCGACAAGAGAATACCAGCGACACGGTAAACTCAATAAGATTAATAAAGGAACAATGGCGAGAATCACGGCGACACGGTAAACCCCAACAAGATCGAGAAAGGATCGACAATCGAGAATACCAAGCGCATGGTAAACTCGATAAGATCAATAAAGGAACAATAGCTGAGAATACGGCGACACGGTAAGCTCGACAAGATTGAGAAAGGATCGACAATGGGAATACCAAGCGCACGATGAAACTCCAATAAGATTAATAAAGAAACAATAGCGAGAATACGACGACACGGTAAACTCTAACAAGAGCAATGAGGATCAACAACCGAGAATATCAGCGGCAAGGCGAACTCTCAAATAGAATCAATAAGGATCAATAATGAGCGAGATTACCAATAGCGGGGTGAACTCCAAGCGAGATTAATAAGCGATTGATGACAAATGGGTTGACCATGAGCGGAGGCCGATACGAGAGAATAAAATGCGTCAACCATCAGCACAACTCATATATATGGGATTTTAAAGATAACCCGACTATCGAATAGATCGACCATACATGGACTATGAGCGACCAATCAATAAGACTCAAGATGGACGTCACGTCGCCCGATCCGGACATGTGTCCTTATACAAGCCAACCATGGTATTGATCGGATACACGTCGGTCTCATACCTGTCGGTCTCATGAAATGCGTCTCGTGCGCCGCGGTTGATGTGAGGTCAAAACCAACATATGCTACGTGCCATACGAAAATCCTACACATGACCGATCGAGCGTATTTAACTCCGGATATGTCACGATACAACATGATAAGGAATCTCGAAGAAATTCATATCGACACGGATCAGAATATTTTCCAAGTGAGCAACGATAACTCGATCATGAAAGACCGACCACGACCACAATGTCGTATTCCGACAAACAACGGATTCGGCATGCTCAATAATGCATATGATAATAGCACATAAACTCCCAAGGCGGCCCGAGGGTTGCAACATCTACTCGAGAATACTCAGGAAAATATCACATAAACTCCCAAGGTAGCCAAGGTTCATGGAAGCATCTACAAAGGAAAACTAGGACATAGGTACCATTGGGTTTTATCCATAACCACAGTTCATGCGATCACACAATACCCCAAGGTCACTACCAAGGGTCACAAAAGTATCCACATAGGAATACCCGGAACATAGGCGCCATGTAGGTCTTATCTCTTGATGGTCGGCCCAAGATCACGATTCGAAGAAAGAGTACATCACAAAATGCACCCAAACAACGATGCACACTCATCACATGAATCATCAACACACACATGCAGATAATGCAACGGGATGATTAGCAATATTAGATTACCTCAATGGAGACATGAACCTTTCCATGACCAACATCCATGAGCGAATACAAAGTTATCGAATAATCGAAATGAAGTCGAGTCCATAACTAATACCAAACCACCACCTTGAGTTCCAATGCGGCATGATAACTAACCTTGATATCTAATCTCTCACACAATAGGCCAAATATAATCCACGTCTCGTTTCCACTAGACATCTCTACAATCATATACATTACGATTTATCTCGAGTCGATCATAATATCGTACCATCATTCCAACAATTCATATTCCATGATACCATTGCTATATGAATCATAAATGAAATAAACGAAATTATTAAATATTATGGTGAGGCAAGTACAACTTGCCTGAATACTAGTATGATGAAGTTGTGACCAATCCGTCGTCTTCATATACAAGTTCCACGATCCCGACCAAGGTGATCCACAGCGTCCTTCAATTCCAATCGTAGCACAATGGTTAACATCAGCGACCATAACGCAACTAATGCAATAATCAATCAGCGATACATTCGATATCAATCAACAAGACATAATCAACCAATCAAACTCAGCGGTATCTCGATCATGCGAGGCAAACCAAATCAACTATTAACAATACGAATACAATCAGATTTCGATAATCAATAGTTCTAACAACGTCTACAACATTCTTGGTTGACTTAAATCTTAATTTTGGATTAACACGGCTCATTCTTGCAATTTCATAGGAATACGATCATGGCTATCATCACGAATGATGACATACCAAAATTAACCGTATATCACTCAAGAACTCTTTAGAACATGAATTAATGCATAATCATGTTTGTAGCCAACAAAGCAGCGTAATTCGGTGTGTTATAACATTTAATCATCATCTAATCCATAATCAGGCGTATATCATTATTTCTTCAATATCACGATTCGTATAACCTCAAAATCATAACAACAATCATCATATGGAGAAGAACATCAACACGAACATCAAGATACGAATTCAAGGAGTAGAGTTCATCAACATACCTTTTGAAGAAGAACCACAAGGACCAAACACTTGAAGAATCAACAATAGCTTCATACCTAAGCTCGATTCCATGATCCCAAGCTCACAATCAAGTTAAAAGTGTTTATAACACACATAGAAATGAAGAAGGCGGGTTTTAGAGAGCAACACCTCTTTGGTTCGTGAGAAAATGGAAGACCACGCTTAATTTTATAAAATGCACATCATGTTATGTACGTTAAGTCCTAACCTTAACGTACGTAAGGCCTTTAACATCTTATTTATATGTCTTGTATAGCGTACGTAATCGTCATATAGAGTTAAGCTGTACTATTTTGTGGCATGCATTACGTCGTAAATTCCTTAGTGCGTAATGTGGGAGTTGACTTTCGGTACTAACTCATATTCGTCATGTCGCCATGCATAGCATCGTAATGCGAGTTGACTACTTTGTCCGTATCCTGCTTGGCGGCCGACCAGGTCCCACCGCGACCATAGCTCGATTACGTAAATTCCTTCTTAACATATGTTATGTGCAAATCTTACGTCGTTAAGCTAGCTCGATTACGTCGTAAGTTTCATTGTATAAGCGTAAGTAATGGCTTTCATACTTAGCCATTTTCTCACATCTGCCGTCTCAATCGCCCGAATACGTACACCTGACTTACTAAATATATATGCTCCTTGAGCAACAATTCTCATACGATACATCGATGATATCTTCAAATATAGTTATCGACCAAGTACAACATTTGCACAAATACTCATATGGTATATCAGGCATGAAAAACACACCAAGCATGTAATATCCTAGAATTAAAAATAACCTCAACAAATATCTTGACACATTGTCACAGTTTCCAAAACTATTTATCCACACTATATCGGTCCCACTCTATACGTGCAACTCGGATTAATGTGAATAATCATAGCGAAATTCTAGGATATTACAATTTGTAGACGGATTGTTGTAGACTCGTTTAATATTGCGAGAAGCGTAAAGAGTTTGTGAGAGCAATGAAGCTTGTCCTTTTATAGGGTGCATAGAAGACTAGGTTAACGATCGGCGGATTTAATGGATGGGAACCATATTTTGAAATAACGTACATGATAAATTGGATGTAATGTATCGTCTAATCCCGCCACTTTTGAAATAATAGGCGGTCCCACTTATGACAGTTGGTCTTCCACTATTGCACGAAATGGTGGTTTAAATTTTGAAATCGCATTATTTGAGCGATAAAGTCAGTGTTCTTAAAACTATTAAAGGCTAAAATGTTTTAAATTCGGACATAGCAAGTGGACTTAAAAACAATTTGTTGTGTATAAGTGTATGAGTGATATACGATTATAATATTAATTGATATCCTACGATTATGCGTCTTTGTATCATAAAAATATAGCGTTCTATTAAAATGGTACATATGGGATTCAATTCTTACGGCAATATTGGACTAATCTTTGTATTTATTGGTCATCTTGTATTCCCCCTTAATTAATGCACCGTCGACTATAGAAAGGTTTTATGCCTTCTTCTTCCTCTGATAGATCGACTTGTTTTGGGTGTACAAATATTTAAAGTGGATAATGTATTCTTAGGTCTTATTTGGGATTCGGTGCCTAAAAATGAAGGCCCGGTAGGCGATAAAACAAAGGTATTCGATCGAATCCTACGAGGATCGATCGAGCTACATATATACAAATATCAAAATGAATTCACAAGAGATATAGAAACTCACCACTTGTAGTCAGATTGATTAGATGGATTCCTTCTCTTGAGCTATTCCCCAAGCTTTAGGCGATCTCCTGCAATTGATCGCTCCGAGCTCTTGAATGATCCAGCCGAAAGCACCGCGTCTCTACTTGCCACCCGGAGAAATGGCCGGAGCAGCGATCACCTTGCTATCCTACGAGGATACGGCTGAAGCTAAATGATGAAGCTTCGATATGAAATTATAACACTCTAAGTGTATAACTCACAATCTCTCTTTTATTTCTCAATTTTCCTCGAGAAAAATCAAGAACTTGTGAAGAAAATGGAAGAAGACTTGGAGAAGATGATGAAGACTTTGAAAAAGTTTTCTCTCTCTCCCCACTCTCTTTAACGTTGGAATCAAAATGGATGTAGGTGATTGTCTTCTTTTTCCTTTTTATTCAACTCCCCACATGTAACAACTCATGCTAATGAGAATCAACCCCACCTATCTGATTATCATCCATTAAAGAATGGAGACAAGAGTCAAAATGAAGGTGGCTTGAAATGAAGCGGCCCATGTAGAAATCGGACGAGTTCGGTTCGTTTTGGACTCCAGTAAGTCGAACGGATAAACTACGATTCCATTCCGATGTATTTATATCGATTAATTAATCTAATTAATTTTATCATATCAAATACATTATGACATAATTAATTTCTCTAAGAAATAATTATATCCATGAATTAAATTAATCACCCGATAATTTATTTAATTCATTAGGCCATAAATTAATTTATCCGATAAATCGATTTAAACATCGATGTCCCCAATTTAGATATCGATATCTAATATTCATAAAGAGAACAAGCTTGATTCATTACGTCGTTAATCTATTGCGCGACTGGTGGGTCGTCTCGATCGGCAATGGGAGGAACTAAAGTAGTAGCACCACCTTGACTGGCGGCTGCTACCGTACCCCAGTGAGAGCGAATGATTAGGATCATTCAAGAACCATTCTGTCATGAATACCGGTATACGTATAAACCCTTCTTTACATCTCCCGATCAAGTTATAGGGTCACGGTCGGTCAAACCCTATCTGTGCTTGTGCCTTTGTGCATGTGTTAATGCAAATCGAGACCATCGAGCTCTCGTGTATCAATACAACTAGCTCCGATGCTTTGGCGAAAGACTTATGATCTCATTTGCCAGTAACCACATAGGGACGTATAACTTTGCTCACTAGCGGGAGAAAGAATTCTATCTTGGTATTGATAGGACACCTACTTGCCCGTCAGATGCACGTCGAGTTGACCCCGTCGTCCAGGTTTATAGGGTCGAACTACTCTAATGAAAATCTTGACATCACAACACATCCCTAGTAAATCCTCAAGTCGAAGATTCATGAATACCTATCACAACCTTTCGATTCCGTCATTGGTATCCGGAGTGAAATCAGTGTGACGAATCGGGGTGAGTCGGTTTGAGTATACTAATCTATTAGCATACCTATAACGTGTGCTCCACTAACCATTAGTGTTAAACGGGCCTCTCCATGTCGAAGAACCACGTCATACAAGTCTTCACATAAACTTAACACCCGGTCAAGTTTCATCAACTTGCGAGCGATTAAGTATTTGAGCTATAAACCTTTCGGTGCGACCCCCTTATCCCGATAAGAGGTGGAAAGTTTTACTCTCAAATACGGACCAATTTCTATATGTATATTTACGAGTTAGGAATGCAGTAACTACAAGTAAATTAAGAAACATATGTTGCCTTATATTAGTGATTTACATAATTACAAGTACAATGCCCTCACTCGACATCCTTTGAGTGGCATTAGAGAGCATACTCCCAAAAATCTCCACTTGCACTCAATGCCACACACTATGGTATCTAATAACCATGTTCTCAGTTACGCTCCAAGCTAATCGAGAATGTAACAGTCGAGTGGATCAACGATGTAGTCAGGTGACTCTACTCTATCGGCACAATGTATCTCTTTGCGAACAAATACTGCGGCGAGATGATACTCTCTCTCAATATGTTTGAGTCTTGTTGTGAAACCTCGGCTCCTAGGCACTGTGCTACAGCTGCAGAGCGCGGCACAAGATGTCACGTGAAGTTTACCCGGTAACTTCTAAATTCTTCCTTTAGAGGCCTCAGGAGCCGCTTTATACTCGGACTAACGGTGGAATTAGCGGTGACCTATACTTGGCACTATGCCATGATCTTGCTCCTCCATTAAGAGTAAATGTGGCAGTAGATATATAATCGTCTTTACTGTCCTTGGAAGTCGATACGGTGAATCGACCACATTACATTCTCGACCACCATATATAAGAACTAGATCTCTTAGTACTTCTAAAGTACTTTAGAACATTCATTCTGATGATCTAATGTTCCACAGTGAGTTAGCCGAAACCTACTTACCACGCTCCCGGCATGCGCAATGTCGAGTTCTTGTACACAATAAAGTATATGTAAGGCTACCTTTTGCCAAAGCATATGGTATATAACTCATTTCCTTTCATTGTTCCTTACTATTAGGACACATCTTCAAGGTGAGTTTTATTCCATGTCGCATCGGAAGGAACCCTCTTTAAGATCTAATCTATATAGAGGGCTTGGGAAAAACTTATCATTCTCTTGATCTATCCCGGTAGAGTCGAATCCCAGAATATATGTTTCTTCTCCCAAGTCTTTCATAGAGAAATTACTCGAAAGCGAGCTTTCCACGGGTGAGCATTCCACATCATTTCTATTAGTAGAATGTCATATACATATAGTACTAAGAATGTGATCTTGCTCCCACTAACCCTCTTGTATACACAAGGTTCCTCTTCATTTTGCACAAAGTCGAACTCTTTGGTGTCTGCGTCAAAACGAAGGTCCCAACTACATGAAGGCTTGCTGATCCGTTTCATGATCTACCATCCACCATTGCTAGGTCATTGGTCACTAGTCGGTCTATTGTTTATCACTGGAACCTCGTAGAAGCCCGATTCCGCCAAGTGCATAAAACTATACCTCTCGAGTAAATGAGACACCACTACTAGACCTACGAGGTGGTTGTCTTAGTGTTTGAAGGCTCGGTTCCATTTTCTTGCAGTGTCTCTGAGAGTTTCACTTTATTCTTCAGAAATATTTCTACAGCTCTGCCTTCTGAATGAACTCTTCTTCTAGGAAGTGTGCATGCAAATCAACAACGATCTTTCGATCTTTGGGCATGTAGAATAGATAACCCATCGTCTCATATAGAATCCAGTAAGCGTCTCCTCACGAACCTCGCTTCCATTTTGTCCACCTTAGTTTTCTTGACATAGCGGGACGTCCCCAAATCTAATGTGATAAAGACTTGATTTCTGCCCTCCACATCTCATGTGGAGTTTTAGGAAACAGTTTAGAAGGACATATGTTCAAGATATATACGGCGATCGGGAGTGCATAAACCGAGTAAATCGGTAAGTCGATATAGCCCATCATGGAGCGGACCATGTCGACAAGGTCACAGTTCCTTCTATACGACACCACAATTTAAGCGAGGAGTGCACGGAGGTGTTGGTTGTGATACTATTCCAATGTTCCTTGAGGAACTCGTCAAACTTTGTACTCATATACTCGCCACCTCGGTCCAAGCGAAGTGCTTTGATATGATTTCGGTTTGTTTCTCGACTAGGGCCTTAAATTCTGGAATTTCTCAAAGGCCTTGGTTTATGTTTCATTAAGTATACCTAACCATACCTAGTATGATCATCTGTAAGCGTATTGAAATACGATATCCGTCACGTCTTGCTTCCAAAGCACCACATCGTCGGTATAGATTAATCTAGTTTATCGGTGGCTCTTTCAAAAGTCCATGTGAAGGGGGACTTAGTCATTTTTGCCTTTAAGGCAAGATTCACAAGTAAGAAGGGATACGATCGATGGACCCATAAGTCCATCTTTTTCGTACTCACTAGTTTATTCTGAAATAAATTTTTGCGAACCATCACCAATGAAAAATGAAAAGCCTTTTCGGTCCGTGGCCAGGAATGAATCTGATGTTTTTGTGCCTTGGGCAAAACAAGTACATCTTCTAAAGTCAAAACAAAATAGGATTCTAAACCCAAAATAAGTGATCCACATGTAGGTCAGCCTCGACACTATGCCCTTCCAGGCTTTGATCATAACTTCTCCGGCTCAAGCTTCTACTTTGTTCAGATCACGATTCACGGTACAAATATGAGAACTAGCACGAATCCGATTATCCGAAGTAGAAATGCATTAGAACAATTTGTTTCCCAAACTAAAAGTTACGTACGAAATACCATGAAGAATCGGACACTCTCTGCTTTAGTGGCCCGACTCACGCACTTGAGACAAGCGTCTTTCTTCTTGCTCTTTTGAACCCGTTTGGGCCTTGCCTTGCCCTTGAAGTCCTTAACATGTGGTCAGTCTGCTTCTTGGTCTTTTTCTTCTTTTCTTAGACTTAGAAGTCGAGAAGAAATCACAAGGCGAGACTCCTTTATCCATGAGTCTTCATCGAGGCGGCGGTCACCGGTGTGTTCATTAGTCCGGCTAAGTTACATGCAATCTCATTGCGATTGAAGTTCATAACAAAGCGAGAAGAAATCGGGAGAGGCTGGTAGGATAAGGTCGGTTTGGAGAGAAGTATCCATTTTAAAATCAGAGCCTCGATCTCTCGATCATGAATATCATTTTGAGGGCGTGTTCCCCGACCTTCTCACCTTCCTTCATCCTTGCACCAAGCGATTGCTTGGATATCTCATATCTAGCGATTCTGTGTGCTCACCATAAGTTCGGTTAAGTGAGATAGAATGCGCCTAGCGAGAAGTCATTTTCTCATGAGCTCTCTGAAGCTCATTAGACATGGAAGCCATCATATAAGCCGCGGACTTTCACATCATCCTTAACCCACTTTTAGTAGTTTTCAATCTCTTCACGATTGGCTCTGGTCCGCACGGAGGTGCGGAATGTCCGTCTCAGGCGTATCCCGGTGCCTCTATGCGAGGATGATCATCAGTTGCAGGCCGATCCATGAGTTAGATCCGATTAAGGTGTTCTTTTAGTAGAAGTGCGAGTGGGTTCATTGTCATATTGAGAGTTATGTACGCATTAGAGTACAAGTTAATTAGTGACTCGTTCGATTATGTTTTGATTATAGAATTAAGGTCTTTTCTATTCTTTTTGACTCCCACTATTTTTATCGGAATAACACACTCCCTTGTGAAATACGGAAGTATCGTGCTCTACTTCATAGTGGTGATCGAGTTGTTTATAAATCTTAATACAGGGCAACGAAACGAGTTTACGGTCTGTTAATTTTTATAAAATGGTGTCGACACCAACCCGTCTAATGGATGACTCGATATTATTTTTCCCCTTGTTCACTCCCCTCAACCTATACGGTTTTATGGTTTGTGAACAAGTTAAGTTTATACCATCATGCAAATCGGTTTCAATTGAATCTTATCAGCAACCTATCGGGTTTCTAGGGATAAAATTTGCTCAAGAAGGCATCGATGCGCTCCATTAATTTATCATCCTCCAGACTGACTACCACAGATAAATCGAAAGCATAGCACATCCGGTTTGGATTTCAATATGGAGGAAGGAAAACCTTGAAGCCTTATAAACTTAATAATTTGTCGTAGGAGAATTTTAGCAATTAATGTTACACTTTGCACATTAATTCATTTAAGCATGTTTGTGGCATTCATACGATATGAAACAACCATTCACAACCTATTTACTGCACACAATATGTGGTTCATGGACGTTCCTAGAAAACAAAAACTCAGTAATCTAATTACATGTCTTAAGTCTTGAATCTTCGTCTTCTTGAAATGGATCTTCCTCGGTCTTCGTCATTACATATAAATTTTACATTGAAAATTGCATCACAGATAAAAATATTTCTAGTAAAATAAATAGGCTCAAATGAATCTTTTACAAGTCCGATCGAATAAAGCGAGCGATTGAAAACTAAGTCCACGAACCACATCCCCGTTCAAAAGCATTCATCGAAGTAAATACTATATAAATGGAAAGCGTAGAGATACATTGATCGATCAACAATACGAACCACATCTAATCGATTCACCTGATCGGTAATATGATAATGTTCAAAATAATTTGATGCGACCATAAATATTCGATTAATCAAATTTCCCTTATAAAATGAAATACCACAAATCATTTTAATCATATTAAACCCAATTTAACATCACGGGAGATTAATTTTCAAGAATACGAAAAAGTAAGCTAAAAGGAGTGAAAATTGCTTTACTGGTAGAAAGTCTTTCTTGCGTGCCGACTGCCGCACTTGAGACAACTTTCACCGTGTCTTTGACACGGTTGGAGTCATGCCGGCCCGGATGTCCCAAACATTTCACCTTGGGACACTGGTAGTGTCGCCCGGCTTGACTGATCGAGTCACCTCCGAAAGCATCTTGGCTGGGCCCATGCCGGCTGGGACAGCCAGTGTCGCCTCACCACGGTGGAGTCTGCACTTTCCCAGTAGTGGCTGGCAGATTCTTTGGAACCACGGCCAAGAATAACCAGGACACGGTCGAGTCACTCATTCGGAAGCTAGATTACCCTTTTTGTCCAGTAAGTCGTCAGACTGACGATTTGAGGCTAGATTTTCAATAGGATATCAATATCAATATTTTCCGACTTTTTCATATCTTCAATATAAATCATATTTTCCTGAAATTTAAGATTTATATTTTAAACATAAACTTTCAAGAAAATACAATTATATATGAACGAAAAACATATACCACGATTGCCATGCCTAAAATGGATTCCAAATCATTCACCATCTAATAGAGCATTTCAAATGCCAATATAAGTATATACGATCGCCTTAAGACCTAGCTCCAGATGCCCTTTGTTGGGATTTGGTGCCTAAAGAATGAAGGCCCAGTGACAGAGCTGACAAAAATAAAAATTAATTCGATGAAGATCCTACAGTCGATCAGAAGCTACATTATATATGAATATCAAAACGAATTCCACAGGAGATATAGAAGACTCACCATGTGAGTACATTGATTAGATGGATTCCCTTCTCTTGAAGCTATTCCCAGAAGCTTTACGCGATCTCACACCAATTCAATCCGCTCCAAGCTCTTGAATGATCAACGCCAGAAAGCACCCAGCGTCTCTACTTGCCCGCGCCTTTGTAGAAGCATTAGAACTGACAATGATCACCTTGCTATCCTCAGGGATACAGGCTAGAGCTAAGTGATGAAGCTTCCAATCGTAAATTATAACACTCTAGAGTGTATAACTCCACAATCTCTCTTTTATTTCTCGAATTTTCCTCCGAGAAAAATCAAGAACTTGTGAAGAAAAATGGAAAGACTTGGTAGAAGATGATGAAGACTTTGAGAAATGTTTACTCTCTCTCCCTCACTCTCTCATCCGTTGGAATCAAGGAATGGAGTCTTAGAGTGATTGTCTTCTTTTCCTTTTACATTCCAACTCCTCACAGCCTGTAACAACTCATGCTAATGAGAATCAACCCCCACCTATCCCTGATTATCATCCGTTTAAATATTGGAGACAAGAGTCGAGGAAGGTGGCTTGAAATAGAAGTGGCCATGTAGAAATCGGCGGACGAGGATTGAGGTTAGATTTGGACTCCAAGTAAGTCCAAGACGGATAAACTGCTGGTTATTCCCATTCAGAGTGTATTTATATCGATTAATTAATCCCATTAATTTTGCTACATATCAAATACATTATGACATATAATTTCTCTAAAGAAATAATTATATCCATGAATTATATTAACCACCGGTAATTTATTTAATTCGATTAGGCCATAAATTAATTTATCCGATAAATCAATTTAAACATCCGATGTCCCAAATTTAGATATATCAAATATCTAATATTCGCCAAAGAGAGAACAAGCTTGATTCATTAAAGTCGTTAATCCTGTGCACGACTACGAGTGAGTGCTGTCTCTATCGGCGATGGGAGGAACTAAAGAAGTAAGTAGCACCACCTAGCTTGACCCAGCGGCTACACCGTCACCCCAAAGCTGTAGACGAATGATTGGGATCATTCCAAGATCCGTTCATAAATGAATACGGTATACGTATAAACCCTTCTTTCCCTTGTCTCGATCAGAAGTTGCCAAGTTCCATGATCAGTGTTCTACTCCCCTTGTAGCGTGTCGTGCGATTAATGCAAATCGAGATCCCTTCGAAGCTCGTGTGTCCAATACAACGCTAGCTCGATGCGCTTTGGCAAGTTGCTGATCTCATCGCGACTATGCGCGGACATATAACTGCTGCTCACTAGCAGGAGAAAAGAATTCTATCTTGGTATTGATGGGACACTGCTACTTTTGCAATCAGAGATGCGCATCAAAGATTGACCCCGCCCTTAGGTTTACGAGTGGGGCTTCTCTAATGAAAATCTGCATCACAAGCACATCCCTTCGATCATAAGTCGAAGGTTCACGAATACATCACAGCCTTTCAGTTGTCATTGGTATCCCGGATTGAAATCGCGTGTGGCCAGATCGAGAGGTGAGTCGGTTCGGAGAGCTACTGAAAATCTGTTAGCATACATAAGCGTGTGCTCCCACTAACCATGGAGTGTTCAAGCGGGCCTCTCCGTAGCCGAAAGACACATCACACAAGTCTTCACATCAGCCAGACACCGGTGAAGTTTCGGCGGCTTACGACGATTAAGTATTTGAGCTATAAACCTTTCGATCACAGCCCCTTATCAGTAAAAGGAGTAGAAAGTTTTGCTTTCAAATACCGCAGACCGATTTCTATATGTATTATTTACGAGTTAGGAATGCGATACTTTACATTAAATAAAGAAACATCCATTTGCCTTATATTAGTGATTTACATAATTAATCTGATGTCCTCCCTCGACATCCTCAGGTAGCGTTAGAGATATACGACAATCTCACTTGCACTCAATTGCCACACTCACTGGTATCTAATAGCCATGTTACTGCAGTTACGCTCCAAGCTAATTTGAGAATGCCAAGCAGTGATGAATCCAACGACATAGTGGTGACTCTACTCTTTGTCGGCCTGGATATATCTCTTTAGAACAAATACTCTTACAGATGATATTTCTCTCTCTCAATATATTTGGTACTATTGTGAAACCTCGGCTCACAAAACATCAGTAAGCTACGTGATATGAAAAAACTTTAGGAGTGTCATGAAGTTTACCCGATAACTTCTAAATTCTTCCTTTAGAAGCCTCAGGGCCGCTTTATACTCGGCTAACGAGGTGGAATTAGCGATCGCTATGCATGCCTATGCCGCCAATCACACTCCTCCATTAAGAGTAAATGTAGCCAGAAGTAGATATATAGTAATCTTTCTATCTTTGGAAGTCGATATAGTGAATCCCACATATTACATTTGTCCACCATATATAAGAACTATATCTCATAGTACTTCTAAAGTACTTTTTAGAACATTCTTTACGACAGTCTAATGTTCCGTATTGGGTCTTAGAAACCTACTTACCACACTTCCAGCGCTCATGATATCTGGTCTTGTACCTGATAAATATATAAGGCTACCCAGCACTTAGAAGCATATAGTATATAACTCATTTCCTTTCATTGTTCCTCAACTGTTAGGACCGTCTTCAAGGTGAGTTTTGTTCCATGTCGCATCGAAGGAACCCTCTTTAAGATCTAATCTATATAGAGGCTTGGAAAGAACTTATCATTCTCTTCGATCTATCCCAGTGAGAACCAGATCCAGGGAATATGGGTTTATTCTCCCAAGTCTTTCATAGAAGTACTAAAGCGAGGCTTTCCTGATGAGCATTCCCACATCATTTCCTTAGTAGAATGTCATATGTATAATTACTAAGGAATGTGATCTTTCTCCCTTTAACCCTCTTGTATACAGGTTCCTCTTCATTGCACAAAGTCGATATCTTTAGTGTCTAAATCAAAATGAAGGTCCCAACTACATGAAGGCCCTTTCTGAGTCCATTTCATGGAGTCTACATCCACCATTGCTAGGTCATT